>JASDQU011401523.1:33931-44392 GCA_032191745.1 Picea mariana | reverse complement strand
AGAATGAAATAAAATCAAACAAAATCATTTTTACCTTTAGAAATTAGCAAGTGAAGGATCAGACATTTTCGAATTAATGATGGCATTGAAGTTGGTTCCATTTTTTATGATTAGATTACCGTATCTTTTGGGTATTTTATTTGCTTTCTCTGCACATGCTTTCAGCTCTTGGTTTTCTTGTTCAAGTAAATCATTGTGAGAAACCAGACATTTTACTTGTGCCTGTAACAACATAATGTCCATGTAATAGTGTTCTATCCAATCTAAGCAATTGTCACAATGTACTAGTGCAATAGCCTACTGATGTGGAATTTTTTCAGCAATGGGTATTTCTTGTTTCCCTGTGGCTTGTTTTAAGTCATGACCAATGCCAGTGAAACCCTCTTTTCCTTTGAGACATGGAGATAACCTAGAGAGAAAATCATACTACTCAACCTGACCAACAATATCGTTTTTGAGAGATTGGTTATCTGGATCTTCCTGAGCAAGGAAATCGTTGATTTCTTCATCTGAACAATGATGATTGACCTCGATCATATAGATCAAGCTCAAATTATCTTTTTTTTGACTCCTTAAACTCCTAGATATAAATCAACCATACCTCTTGTTCATGAAATTCAAATCTAAACTCTGTTTTTTCTTACCCTTACGAAATTTCCTAACAGTAGGTTTGTCACTATGGTTTTAATTAGGTTCATTAGCAAGAACAGGGGAAATGTTTCCTTTTAATTCATCAACTATCTGTTCCAATGATTTCTTGGATGATAAAATACATCGTTATTTATTAAACATGGGGGATTGCAAAACAATGGACACAGATTCATTAATTTTACAGTCATATGGTGGAATGAAACCTTGACTATCATCATGGGACTATCAAAAGTTGGGTTGACATTTAAAGGTAGGTTCACTGTGTTTTTGGTCTGGGAAAAACCATTTTGACTCAGGAAAGTTTCCCAATTATCTTTGGTTCATGACAGGTGAGATATCAACGGGATTTTTATGATCCCATGATGAAAGAGGCTCGACAAAGAATTCATGCTCTATCTCTTAAATTGTTTCGACATTTTGTATAGTCTCACTAACAGGTAGAATGACATGTTCAATTCAAACCCTATGAATAACATAAACAATCAGATGTGGTATAAAAATACCAAACCATACCTTCCCTCGCAGGTTATAAACTGTTTCAAAATCAAAATAAGGTCGTTCCATCATAGTTTTAGTAGGTTAATAGGAATACCTTTAGGGCAATAGGTAGACTCGCGAGAGACCATGAACTAGTTCCATGGAACATCCTCAATTTTTGCATTCTCAAACCACTTTTCAGCTGCTTCCAGGAGTTTTATTTCTTCGGTGAGAGAGTCTTTTGTGACCTCCAATTTCACATCCCCGACCTCAGCCCTAAACCCATCAAATGTTTATGCAAAGGCTTGTGCGACAACGAGGTTGTAACCATCAAATTTCCAGAGGAAGATATCCCAACTGTGAGCCTTCAAATCACTGACATCATCATCGTGGGCACGAAGATATTGATAGTCATTCAATTTTATTCAAACCATAGGGGCCATGGACACCATGAAATAGACCCAATAGATATCATAGGAGGGAGACTTATGTTGGATTACTGAGAGGGGGGGTGAATCAGTAATAGTGTAATTATAATCCCTTTTCTTCAAATAATACAAGTGTTATATCAATGTAGAATTATGATCGAATAATGAGAAATACGAATTGAAAAATCACACACATACACAGTACACCAATGTTTTATGTGGAAACCCAAATTGGGAGAAAACAACGAAATGCTTTTTCTTATATTTCTTGAAGAGTTACTTTCATTGGAAGCACCAACTTCTTTTGTTTTCCAGTTGCAACTGGAAGGAGGCTCCAACCCCCTGGTTTTTCAGGCTAAAACCTGAGGGAAGCTCCAACTCCCCAATTCTTTAGCTACAACTAGAAGGAGGCTACAACCCCCTATGTTCTTTGGCTACAATTGGAAGGTGGCTACAACCACCTATCCTTGCCTCGTTCAACCACCCTGAAGTAGAAGTATAATGATGGAACCACTGTCACACTATCACTCTGAGATATATCATTGTAAACATGTACCAATAAAACTAAACCATGCATCAACCATGCATCAACCTATACCTCAACCTGTAATCAACCTGTACCATAAACAAGTGCATCAACCATGCACCGACCTGTACCAAACAATATGTAATAAAATTGTACCATAAAAATGTGCAACCAAACATGTGCCAAGTATGTACCAATCTTGTTTCAAATACTCATCAAGCATGACTCATCAATGTGTACCAACATTATCAACTATAGACCTCATGTATGTGTCAACTCATCAACTACTTGTATCAACCATGTACCCAAATTGTACCTCAACCAAAATCCCTCATCAATTTAATCATCCAAATATGATTTATAACTCTGTAATAGAACTGGTGTATATGATCACATATGTGAAAACTTTCCTTAACTTTAAACAACAAGAGACTAGAATTTACATCAAACTTTTCTTTAGTCTCACATGACTAGTTTTGGATTGGTCAATAACCCTAACTTGAAACAATAGTGAATTTGTACCTGTAATGAATAAATATCTAAAACCGATACACAATGTTATTCAGTGTGTTTTATGCAATTCCTCTAGGTGTCACTACTTGGAACCTCTCATAAAATTAGTTAAGGAAAAAATTGCATACCTTGATGAATTATGGCTTATTCTAGAGAGTGACCTTGTAGAGAGTGCCCTGAATGTATATTTGTTGAATCAATGTGAAACAGTTACAAAAAATACTACAAACTATATTATAACCAAAAAAATATGTCTTACGGAATTTGGATCTTTNGAGTGCCCTGAATGTATATTTGTTGAATCAATGTGAAATAGTTACAAAACATACTACAAACTATATTATAACCAAAAAAATTTGTCTTACGGAATTTGGATCTTTTATGAAGAAGTTATTTCGTTTTTACTAGCCACAAACCTTGTTTTCCACGGATTGTAACTCCACAAATATAATGACCCACTAGCTGAATTGTTTACCATAGAAACTTGGATATGTTTCCTCAATGAAATATCAATTTGACGGTATGAATCATTCTATAAAAAATGTTATTGCGAAAATGGTGAGATGACCTGTAAATAACATACCTTAGAAAGCATCATCAAAATAATTTATCCTTCCTTGAATTCCGACCTTCTTTTCTTCACCTTCTCTCAGAAATTCGGCTTAGATATCATTTGGTTACCTCATACACCTATAGTTATTCAATATTCTCAAGTGTCTAAAATGAGAGATCCTTGCCTCTTATTTATACTCTCCAAGTAGCTTCCTTAAAAACATCTTCTAGGTCACTTTGCCCACTTTCCTTATTTTAGGGTTAACCCACTTTTGATTTCTCCATTAAATTTATTATTTAAATAATTTATTTTTTATTCACTTTGAATTGTAGTACAATCATCAATTCACTTTATTATTTACCTTCTAAAATCTCTTAAACCACTTTGACCACTTTGACCTTTTGGGGCTTCTAGATGACATAAGAAGGTCCTCCAACTTTGTAAGGCCATAACTCTCAAACTGTGAGGAGTTATGTGATGTTACACATACCACAAGAAATGGAATTAAATGTACCATCCATACAGAATGGTATTACCTAAAAATATATCAAAACTCATACCATTATCCATCAAACCAACTTGGGTCCATTACCCAAACTTGGGTTCTCCAACTTCTCATGGCCATAACTCTCTAACCGTGAGGAGTTATGTGACATTCCACATACCAATGGAAATGGAATGACAAGTAGTATTAATATAGGATAGTTTCAATGAAAAAATCACTAACCTTAATCTCATTANTTGGGGCTTCTAGATGACATAAGAAGGTCCTCCAACTTTGTAAGGCCATAACTCTCAAACTGTGAGGAGTTATGTGATGTTCCACATACCACAAGAAATGGAATTAAATATACCATCCATACAGAATGGTATTACCTAAAAATATATCAAAACTCATACCATTATCCATCAAACCAACTTGGGTCCATTACCCAAACTTGGGTTCTCCAACTTCTCATGGCCATAACTCTCTAACCGTGAGGAGTTATGTGAGGTTCCACATACCAATGGAAATGGAATGACAAGTAATATTCATATAGGATAGTTTCAATGAAAAATTCACTAACATTAATCTCATTATTCCAAAAGTAGGCATGGTTTATCTAACCATATTTCTAGGATAACTCAATATGCAAAGCGTCTTTCCATGAGGGATTTCACCATAAGGGGACCACTTTGGAGCTCATCCATTTCTACTTATTATTGATCATGAAAAGAAAATAATGAGTCATATTTACATCAAACAATATTGGATCCATTACCCATCCTTTGTGATACGGGGATTTCTTCAAGGGTTGACATCAATGACAACCAACCTTAATCAACAATCTCCCCCTTTGGCATTGATGGAAACACTCTGATGCAATACTAAAATCATATCACTCATGCTCCCCCTAGAACCATGCCTCTGTCCTCTCCATCTGATAAATCTGCTCCCCCTGGAACCATGCCTCTATCCTCTACATCTGATAAATCTCTCCCCTTTTATCATCAATGGAAAAGGTATCTTTCCATATGGGGCTCCCCCCCTTAATGAACTGTCTTCTTATGGTGCTTCCTCATGTACATCTAAGACATATAAGATAAGCATTCAAAAGCATTCATTTTGGAGTATAAATAACTCTGAGTCTTTGGCGAAGATACTCAAAGGCTTCCCATAGAAGTGGTTTTGTAATGATGTCTGCCACTTGTTCTTTTGTGCCCACATACTAAACTCCGATGTTCTTTTCTACAACTTGTTCCCATAAAAAATGATACTTGATTGGAATGTGCTTCATCTATGAGTGAATCAATGGATTTTTTGAGATACTGATGGCACTTGTATTATCACAATAGATTGGAATGGGCTCATCATACTCAACCTGTATATCTGTCAGAGTTTGTTTCATCCGAAGAACCTGTGTACAACATGATGCTGCTACAATGTACTCTGCCTTGACTGTAGATAAGGATATTGATGATTGTTTCTTTCTTAGCCATGATAATAAACACTCACCCAAGTAGAATGCTACTCCACTGGTTCTTCGTTGGTCATCATTACAACCTGCCCAATATTCATCTGTGAAGGCAATAAGTGATAGATCCTTTCCTTTTGGATACCATAATCCAAACTCTTATGTTCCTTTGAGATATCTGAAAATCCTCTTCACTGATAATACATGTGATTCATTTGGTGTTGCTTGAAATCATGCCACCTGTCCAACTTCCTAAATTACATTTGATCTTGATGATGTCACATATAGTAGGCTTCCAATCATTGACCTGTATTGCCTTTGATATGTATACTTCGAATCATCATCTTTGCTCAACTTGCAACTAGTTTTCATGGGAGTGATAACTGGTTTGCAATCTTCCATACCAAACTAATGCAGGAGAATCATAAGCAGCCAATGAAGAAAGAACCAAAGCAAGGATAGTTGGAAACCCACCAGCCCGCATTTTGAAAAATATTTTAAAAATTGAATGAAGAAAGGGGCATTAATGTAATATCCAAGTGGAGGTGCACTCACATTTATGTCTAGGATATTTGAAATAGAATTTGAGCGTGATTTCTATCCGCCTGCTGTAAAAGGAATTTATTTTTATTTAATGTAATTAGGTAAGATTTTAATGTAGACTTGATTGCTTAGAAGCGTAGGAGGGAAAACGGCCAAAAAGACACCCTCGATTGTATGATTGTATCATATTTCTTTTTCTGTAAATTGGATGATGTAGAGTCGAGCAGTAGAACAGAGGGTAGGGAGAGAAGAGAGAACTGAGACACAGTTGCAGTCCAGTCTTTGTAACCTTGTACAAACATTTTATTAATATAAAGGAAGCCATTTTTCCTACAATAACGTTTGTGTATGTTCATGGATGGATGCTTTCATGTTTGTGTTCATTATATGCTGTGGATGTATGTGTTGTTTACATTTACAGAAACATGCAGAGTTTTTTATTGTCAAGATTTCTTTGATTTTCAGGTTTGGATTCTTTGTGGCTCATGCAAGAGTGCATGACAAAGTGTTGAGGAATTTGTAAGCCAGTGTGGGAGCCCACTTCTGAATTCTAATGAATTTCAGACAAAGACAGTTGTCAAGAGGGCACACCAGCTGAAGTCATTTACTCAGGGAAGAATCCTTAGGGTTGTTGAACACCTTGGAGGTAAGACTGTGTAGAGGAGGGCACAGAGAGAAGGCAGAATCACTGTGAATTATGTGAATCTCTGCCAGGAGGGGATCGAGCAAGTGCAAGGAGTGCATGAGAAGAAGTCTATTTCAAGTTCTTTGAAAAGGAGAGTGTCAGAGGAGAAGACACTTATAGAATTTCTGAGAATTCTATAGAGCTCTGTCAGGAGGGCATCGAGCGAGTGCACGAGTGCACCCAAGAGAACTCTCTGTCGAGTTTGAGGAGAGGAGTATCAAAGGAAGATACCTGCAGAGCTATCAAACACTCTATAGGAGATTTCAGTAAGGAGTTCTTGAGCGCGAGGTTACCAGGAGGGCACCAATCTCCATTTGAAGGGAAATACAAGGGCCGAGTTCCTTAGAGATTTGAGCAAGCAAATCTTAGGATGGATAGCATAGTTATGTATAGGAATACTGCAAGGAGTGTAGAGGTAGAGAAACCTTTTCAGGGTTTCAAAGTGAGTAAAGCTTAGGAGGAACAATGCCTTTGCGCACAGAGAAATAGCAGAAAGGAGAAGAAGGTCAAGAAACCTTCGAGGTTTCTGATTTGAAAAAACTGAGAAAGGGAATCATTTCCATAACACATAAGAGACCCAAAGGAACCAATCTTGCAAGAGAAGCATCAAAAGCCAAGACCTTTGAATCTTCAAAATCTTCCAAGTCTGGGAAGAAATCAAAGATCAGGAGGAGGAGAAACAACTGTCGTCGAATTGGTAGAAGTGGGGAATCTGGACCGTCCAAATCTACGTCAAGACACTTAGACATAGTGTGAAGGAGAATATATTGGAATGAAAGGTGGAGATCCTTCAGTAGAAAGTTTCAAATAGCCATAGATCGTCAGATCACACAGAGTCGCATGAAGGATAACAATGGGATCATTCAAGGTCTCAATGAACACAGAACGGATCCGAACCATCAGATCTGGGTGAAAATAACCACAGGTCATTGAATCAATAAGAGTTGTAAGGTGGTTAGAGGCTAGTTAAATTCATCACCCAGGAGAGGAGGATCAATGTGAGCCATTGATCACAGCTTACCCCACACCGTTGGATCATATCATGAATTCGGGGTTCATGATTTTGGAGGGTAGACCAAATCCTTGGTCATTCCAAGTCCCAAGTCGTGAGGAGCAAGGAAGGATATCCAGATCGTTGGATCCTAGCCACAGGAGAACCATTGGATTAGAACCTCCACGTGGTATCGCATATTGGGGGTTCAAAGGTTGAAAGCATTTATTTTCGACTGCAGAAGTCACAAAGTGTCGAGTGTCGAGGGCTTGTGTGAACACGTGGCACATCCATTAGGTGGGGACTGCATGGTTGATAGGTGGCACAAACATACAACACATAGAAAAGGTCGAAGTGGGTGACTGGTGGAGTACACTCGTCACTATGGAGGAGTCAACACCATATTGACTTATCATGTTTCGGGGATTCACAAGGGAGGAGCCTAAGTGTTCAACACTCCAACTCGTAAAGTCGTGAGTTGTGAGAGGTGCTAGAGTTAATCTCTAGCTAGTGGTCATATATGTTGGACTCATGGTCGAAGGCTTGAAGGATGGGATTGTCATCCGCCATCCCTCCTCGGGGTTTCAAGAATCGACATTCCAGACAATGAAATCCAGGGTGCTTTGCATTAGAACTCCTGAGCTCATGATGAGAGAGATACTCATTGGAGCTAGCGTGTGGTGACACCTACTTGGCATGTGGTAGAGGATTTAGTGCTTGGGTGATTTTTTACACCTACAGACTCACAAAAGGACCTGTGGATCTACACTTGTGTGTGTGTGTGTGATTCCCTGTGGGGAGATCAAAGAGTCCCTTATGAATCTTGTGGAGGTTTGGAAAAGATCCTGAGCAGATCTCGGCCCGAGGGTAGGGGTCTACTATCAAGTGGTATCAAATCTTGATACTTCATCTGTATATTTTAGGCGAAAGGGATTGACAAAAATATTCTGATACGCACTATAAAGTGGTATCATAGCAACTATAAGAGAAGGCTGGAAAACACTCACGTTTGTAGAGTGACAACAACAAATTTTCTAGGAGGGCATATTGAGGGTGAAGATGGCTACTGAAGGCCATGGATGCAGTGGAAAGAAGAACCACCAGCAGTAGGGAAAATATGAAATGGATAAAGAACTCACTGAGGTGAGAGCGAGGATGGAAGATCTTGCACTTCGGGTGCAGAAGGGTGCAAAGACACATTGGGTGTATGAATGGCCTCTTAGGAGGAAAGCAAAGTGTCCAGTCAAGAAATTTTTGGCCAAAGGACAGAGAAGACTATTGAGGGGATGGTTGAAATATTATGAAAGCCTTAGAGACACAGAGGAAGTGGTTCGTTTCTGTGAGACAAAAACTGGGAGAAATCTCAGCGATAAGGAGGAGGAAGAGAGATCGAGAAGGTATATCAGAAACTTCCAAAAGGGCAATGGGGAACTTCTAATTTTATAGGTGGGGAATAAGAAGCGATTGATGGATAGACTGTAAGGAGGGCGGGAAAAAATATTCAAGTTGCCAGGAGGGTAATGAGATGAGATCATTGGAGGATCTCATAGACTACCAGGAGGGCAGGAAGGAAATCCTGAATTTCTAGGTGGGAAAGGGAGAGAATATGAACTCAGAGGTGAGTTCATATTAACAAGGAGAGTTGATGGAGAAGGATCAAACACACTTTCTGATAATTGGAGGAATAGAAGTATTCCTGCCACACAACCCAGTTGAGGCGAGAACTTGTATTGTTGATGCAACAACAATAGAAGAACAACCAACAGTGACTGTCATAGAAGAAGAAGAGCATGCATAAGAGAGGATCACTCCTTGGGAGAAGGAGCTAGAAATGCTAGAGGATTGGCTGAACAATCCAAGACCAATAAATGATTTCCATGAGTAGACAGTCATGTAGATTTTCAAAGAAGAGAATTTAGAGAAGTTGCTTGAATATTTTAGCTGGAGAGATGGATAGATGATGATGACTGCAATGTCGAGGCATGTAGCATAAGATGAAGAAGAACTTCAGTCTGGGAAACATTTGGAGGGGCCTAGAGTTGAACCAGTGCAAGGAAGAGTGATAGAGGCAAAAATATCAAAGGAGGAAGTTGGGCAGCCACTCAACGAAGAGATTGCAGAACTGAAACCTACAATAGGATGCCAGGTTTAGGCCACAGAAGGGGAAGAAAATGAAAAAGGGGATCGATTCAATCTACCCATGGATGAAGAGGAATTGCATCCGAGAAGGCTGCACAAGGGAAGCTAACCAATGGAGCAGATGGATGAGATAATTATAGAAATTGAAAGGCTGATGTTGAAGTCAGCATAAGGAGCAGTCAACAAGAAAGAGCTGAGCAGAAAGGGATGTGCAAGAGAAACAAGGCAGTAGAAGAAGCAACAATGAAAAGAAGGAGCACATGGATAGCTCCAGAGAATTGTTTGGGATCCTGGAGGATTTCAACAACCATGTTGGGAAGCTCATGAGTAGGAGATCATGAATTTTTTGTAGCTGTGGAGTATGATGTAGGAGCAACATAAGAAGTGAATAAAGCAAGCACCAAAGAAAGGACAGTTGGAAACCCACCAGCATGCATTTTAAAAAATATTTTAAAAATTGAATGAAGAAAGGGGCATTAATGTAATAGCCAGATGGAGGCACACTCACATTTATGTCTAGGAGATTTGAAATAGACTTTGAGTGTGATTTCTATCCGCCTGCTATAAAAGGCATTTATTTTTATTTAATGTAATTAGGTAAGCTTTTAATGTAGACTTGATTGCGTAGAAGCGTAGGAGGGAAAATGGGAAAAAATACACCCTCGATTGTATGATTGTATCATATTTCTTTTTCTGGAAATTGGATGTTGTAGAGTCAAGCAGTAGAGAAGTAGTAGAATAGAGAATAGGGAGAGAAGACAGAAATGAGAATCAGTTGTAGTCCAGTCTTTGTAACCTTGTATAGACATTTTATTAATATAAAGAAAGCAGTTTTCCTGCAATAATGTTTGTGTATGTTCATGGATGAATGCTTTCATGTGTGTGTTCATTATATGCTGTGGATGTATGTTTTGTTTACATTTACAGGAATAGGTAGAGTTGTTGTCTATCAAGAGTTCTTTGATTTTTAGGTTTGGATTGTTTGTGGCTCATGCAAGAG
>JASDQU011401522.1:23336-51158 GCA_032191745.1 Picea mariana | reverse complement strand
GGCTCTGCTCCTGCAAGCAATCCAGGAGTGACTTCTGACACTAACAGGGAGGAATAGGGTTCTTTAGAGGAAAGATGATAAACCTATGTGGAATACTTACCCAGATATCTATGAATGCCAATGGAAATTCGACAGAGGAAGAATTTGAAGTTGTCAAATTTATTGAAAAAAGTGCTCCATTTGCTATGTTACTAGGAAAACCTTGGATTGAAGGAGATCAGGCCAGAAGGAAAGAAGAAGAAATCATAGAGCAAAAGAAGAAAGAGTTTAAAGATTTCATGACTAGGAGGATTGCACACTTTATTGAAGAACAGGAGAAACGAGAAAAGTTATTTAAGACCAGAGACCTGAATTTCAAACTAGGAATAACACTAGAAGATTTGCAAAAGAATAAAGTACCTATTCTAGATACAAAAGAAGTATTACCCCTGAAAGAATCTCACCAGCGCGAAGTTACTCTGCCAAAAGAAGATAAGAATCAGAATGGAAAAAGTAATTTTGAGACGAAGCTCACTGGAAAGAAGGCTAGAAAACTAAGTAAGAAGAGAGCTAAAATCAAAAAGTTACAAAAGGTTCTAGAGGGAACTTCGCAGAAGGAAAATTTGCAAAATTGGAACTTCGTCGGGATATTAGAACTATGTCACATGGCACTTTGCCATGGTTATGCAATATAGCCGTTAGAGACAGTATAACCATTAGACTGATGACTCGAACAGGTAGAAAGATATTTATGATCAGAAAGTTTGCCACCAGACCATTGGGACCGTTCCATAATGGGCAGAACTAAGTTAATGAAGGCTTCTCACCCGTTGCAAGTGATTTGTTGCCAATTTATCTATTTATCCCATCGTGCCACGTAATGAGAACACTTTTGTTAACCATGAATCTGAGCCCGTAGACTAGTTTATTTCGCACAGTAATCATCGCGTTATTTCAATTCATCTCATTGCATTGAGCAGTTACTCTTCAAACCTGAGAAATTCAACCACTAGCGTGCATGTCAGACCATCTTATCACTGCAAAGAAAATTTTCTAGGAAGTTCTCATTGACCTAATGAATGAAAGAGTAATGTCTGAAAGAGTAATGTTTATAAGTATTCAAGAATCATCCACAAGAGGACTGCAAGCCTCTCCATCAACTACTCGCAGATCCGGATCATCCCGACCATCAATGGAAAAGCAAACCAAACACAGAGATGACCTAACCAATGTGAAGCTGATCTCGTCCATATTTCCCAATTACATCGTGCCTCTGGCCGATGCGGTGAGTCGAGATAGAATTCCAAGAGATTTCGAGTACTCCATGATTACTGCGTACCTACTGAAGGGGATACGCACAGTTCGTGTGCAATAGGACAAGATCACAACATTGAATTTCAGTGACTTCAACCTTAGAGATCGCAAGAACTATGGTATGCTCACCCCTTATAAATACTTGACCAAGATGAAGGGGAAGAACTCAAAGATAATCCCCCAACCATGGACGATGAACCTCACGTAGTCCACCCTACTAAATGTAATGAAAGACCCACACTTTGGAAGGCACCAAGAAGTGAATGCATGTGTCAAGCTATTGCTTTCATGTTACCATGGCGGTTACTTATGGATAGACCGTCGTATTACAGTCCACCCAACGATGATCCATAGGATCATGAGATTAAGTATGCAAGGACCCGACCCACAAGAGTTATATCCAAAAAAATCCATAGATTGCGCATTAGCACAGAAGATCAAGGATACATATAACGATGTTGAAAAGGGAACGTGAGGCTACAAGGTGGCCTCCATCCAGAATGGCGCAGTGTGCCTAGACTGCCAGCTAATAGATGGAAAGTTAGTAAGGAAGAACAGACCTACGTAGATTAGGGTATTTGTTGTTGACCTCGCAGAGAAGTGTGTGGAAGGCTTGCATATGAACTGGGTGAAGTACCTAGTTAATCAGTTGGAACTAGACTGTCGAGAAGCACAGGATCAGGGCTACAAGTTTCACTTTAGATGGCTCCTGATCCTCATTGCCTTTGTTTCCTGGGAGATGGTGGAAGGTGCGACCTTCCCAGATATTGAACCATTTGAGCCGGTTGCTTCGAAGTTCACTACCCTCTGGTACTCGAGTGATATGAACAAAAAGTGGTAGTCGAACACTATAATTCACACCTATTACCTACAGCTGAAGCAAGCCATCGAAGTTGAACCTCGCATGACTCCGAACACCCTACAGAGGTTCTAACCCATGATGAAGTTCTGCGCAAATAGACACTTCATCTACATAATAGTGCGAGTCGATGAACATAAGGAGAAGCTTCAGTCATACTACAAGATCACAGAAGAAGACCTGAAGGAGATCACTAAGGACTGGTCCACAGACCTCCTTATTCCCGCAGACACTACAAAGATGTTTGACACTGACAACCCAGATACCATGCATAAAGAACAGGATACACCCGGTCCCAGCAAAACGAAGAAGACCGAACAGATCTAAGATTTAAGCAGTGCCTCAAGAAAGACTGCTTCGGTATCACCTAATCGAGGGGGTGATTACAAATTAGAAGAACTAAATGGTAAAGGAGATGAACAACAGTCAAGTGAAGTTACATCGCCCAAAGACGAGGTTGATCCCATGAAGAAGAGGAAGGCTTCTCCCCTGAAACCTTCTTCCCAGAATAAATCAAAAGCCATTGTGACCAAGATGAAGACTGTGCTTACTGCCAATGATTTTGACTTCATCATCGCATCTCTCAACGACGCTTCGCTCGAAATCATGGAGATAAAAGAAGCTAAGAAGGAGGAAATGTATGATAGAATTGAGGTCGAAATCTGAGGGGTACACCAGGCCCTTCATTCTAGCCGCGTAGTCTCCACTGCGCCCTTTCCATCAGGAGAACCAGAGTTGGGAGATGAGCCATCCCAGCTCCACCGACTAGCTAATGTGGTCAAAGCTCGCCTTCATCCCGCTCAAGAATAAACAAAACAAGCCACCCAGGCCTTTAATCAAGTGCAAGGCATACTCATAGAACAACGCAGAGTTGTAAAGCAGGAGAAGGTTGCTCTCTAGGAAAAATTTGAAGAAGAGAAAGCCCATATGCAACAAGAAAAAGAACAGTTGCTCGTAGAGAAACTCGAAGTGAAAGAAATAGTCAACAGAGCACTTCGCTCTATGACAGGATTAGAGCCACAAGTATAATATCGAGTCACTCATCAAATAGAGAAGCACGTAGAAGCTATCCAAGCAGCTACAGAAATGAATCACAGACTTATAGCTCCGCACAGTGCCCAGTACCCCATAGGATGTGAGGGATCAAAGAGAAGCAATTGCTCGAAGTGTAGTTGAGAGAATAAAGGCCCTTGCCATGGAATGTAAGAAGCTCATTGGTTGCAGTGCCCATAGCTATGAGAAACTCACTGAGAATCAAGAACTGAAGGCACTGGAGTCACAAATCCAAGAGGCAAAGTATAAGAAAAAATGATACAGCCATAGTTGAAGCCCTTGTCAGCTGTGGAAAGAATGAAGCAATCCCAGGAGCAGTGCACTGCCCAGCAGATGATCCACACTATCCAGAGAAAATTCATGGAAGTGACTCAGAGACTCCAACTTGTACAGGATAATGCTTACAAACTGTTCACAAAGATCGAAGGCCGAGGAGAGGAACCGGAGCAAGTTGTCACTATAGCTGAACAACGCCTAGAAGGACCTATCAACAAATAAGTCATACAAGAGTTCATTGAACAAGAGGTCATGGCACAGCAACAAGTCGAAGCAGCTCGAGCCAAGCTTAAGTATTTTGAAGCAATACTAGTCATATCAGAGGGGCTTGGGACGAGTCATAGGTGAGTGTTGGGGGCATCTTGGCCCTTGACCAAGTTTTGAGGATTCTTGGTCATGTTTGACCTGATTTTGGGACTTCGACAGGTTGTCAAAGGTGGAGCGCAAGACAAAGCGGAGATTGTGGGATCTTGGCCCCTTTTACGGCCCTTTTTGGGATTTGGGATTATGTAACGGTATGGGAATGTCAGCCCATGGGTTTACCCATGCTTAGGCCTATTTTGTAATGTATAAATAAAAGGCTAGGTAATGTAAGAAGAGGCAGTTGCAAGTTGGCTAAGTGCTAGAGTTGGATCTGTGTGATCAAGAGTTATAAGTGCTTTGGTGCATACTATGTGAGACTTGCAGAGCTAAGTGCAAGTCATTGTAAGAGACTATGGAAGGATGTGTGCTTATATATACTCAGGGAAGGAGGATCTAGCGAGATGCGCAGATCCCCTGTCCTCTGCAAAGTAGGGTTTTTGAGGCTCTGTGCATGTAACTGATTGAAGAATCTAATCAATAATACAAAGAGTTGGTGGACGTAGCCCCAGGGTGGGGGTGAACCATGTACATGTTGTGTTTCTCTGCTTTGTGTGATGTGTTGATGTGTTTATATGTTAACGTGCTTAATACTTTATTATAGATAAATGATCTATCGATGCTTAGTGCTTAATATCATGGATGGATGTTAGATTTGACTGACATACATGTGCTTAGTGCTTGAATCTGCTAGATCTTATCTGTTTCTTCATGCTAAGTGTTGTTAGATTCTATATCTGGTTGAATACTATGATGCTCTGTAATTAGGGTTTACTATGATGTAACTGAGACTGAGTTTTGATGAATGTTAATTGTTGAGTGCTCTTTTAAGTGTTAGAATCACATATCTGTGTCCCGGCTAAGGTTGCAGACACTTGAGTCCTGCAACCACCCCTGCCTCTACCTTGGGTGAGACTTCATCTGCTTCGCAGGTGTTGCCGAAAGGGTCGATAGTTAGGGTTTTGTTGGTGCATTGTTGTAGCATTGAACCCTGGGTCTTCCCCTATGCCAACAATGAGATCCTCCACCTTCTCTAAAAAATAGGAAACCAAATGTGAGGTGGATTCTAACACTTAATTGATTTATTTTTCATGAATATTAATAATAATTCATGTGCACTTGATAGTTTGGCCTTCATGTAATATATCCCTCCTCCACATTGACTAGGGATTGTGACATAATTTATTCCATGGTGTCAAGGTGTGTGAGACACTTATATGACACTTACAACACTTAGGGTGAGGTACCTAGGTGTGAAAATTTCATGTGTAACACCCTTAACTTCACAAACTTAATAGAAGTTTTTTGGAAAAGAATCCATGAAGAGAAATATTGACTGAGACATGCATATCAAAATGACTCTTTTATCACCCCACTTCCTTCACACCCTACATGCATATGCATATCTATGACCAAAATCTAGAAGGGTGAACATGTACTAAAATAAAAAGAAAGATGAAGGAACTATTATTAGTGTGGGAAATATAAGTAAACCTATCAGGGTTATGGATTCTCACTGCAAATGGGTCTATGCTTGTATGATACCAAGGCAACTTTATCAGAGCTATGGACCCTCGTTGTCAATGAAGAAATGCCAGGAAAAAGAGATGAGGAATACCTTGTGGTCTTAAAACAGTCAAGTATTGGCTTCCATGGTGTTCTTCTTCTTCCAGATTCTCAAGATAAATTGTTTTTTCCCATCTTTAATTCTCTCCCTTGAATTATCATGAAGATCACCAAATACAGTAAAAATATCCTTATCCTTTCAATCTTGCAGTTTTTGTGGGGTCCACGGTATTGGTCAGCCTATAAATTTTGTGATGAATTCAAAGAGCTGAGGAATATTATCTGGTGGTTATTCTGAAACAGAGATAATTGGTTCTCCTATGCAAGTCTCCATTTGTAGTGAGAACACAACATCCCCACCAAAACCATTAGTATTGGTGGGGACTCAAACTACTAAAATTTTGGTAAGACACTACTCTTTACCTACTTGAGTATTTATCCACTTATGAGTGTATTGTGTGCATATGGTCATCAAAACCAGAAAATAGGAGCTCTTCACTAATATTTAGGTTTGTATTTCCAGACAACTCCTACACTACCATGCGAACTCCACATCCCATCCAAGGGAACCACTGACAGCTTCATAACTTCATCTCCTCCTTGATTGATAAATTTAATCTTATCCTTTACCCCCTCATAATCTCTTTTCTCTCCACCCCTAAATGTGCTCGAAACTAAAATCCCAACGACAACGCCTTTATAACGTCGTCATTGGGGAAATTACTGTGTGATATTTACCTTCAAATGAACTATCTCGATGACAACAAAATCCTCATGGTTAAGTTCTAAAATGTCAATATATGATTGGTCTTAAACCCATCATAAGGACCAACTGAGTCCCACCTTTCCACAAGATTTTAAAAATGGTATAAAACAACCATATGTGGGTACGTGGAGATATCCTATTGATCTATTTTACTCGAACAATACCGTCGTCAAAGGAGGATAATATGGAGAGATTGCACAGATGCTTTTTTAATTTCCAATGACAAAAAGGTTGGGAAATTGTCCTCTTTTAATGACCTTTCCCAATGAATATTCCCAACAGAGCATTTTCCCTCCTAAACCTGTCATTTCTAGTGTATGTCGATGACATACGCAATTGATCACCTTGAGAACAAATTTAATGAAAAACAATACACCCATGACTTGGTCTTAGTTGTATCACAAATGATATTGCTTGCTCTATATTCTAAGCATGAAGTAATAATAGAACAATCTTGGCAACACACAATAATCATAAAACCAATCGTGAAAAATATTGAGAGCTAAGCAATCTCCTTTAAGGAGAAGAACTGAGGAAGTTATGTTTGGGTTTTCTTCTCAAGATAGAAGGTACATATTGAATAAGATATAAATGTGTTCTTTTATATAGTTTATTCAAAGAAGTGATTTTATTTTGAGCTATTTGTGTAGGTGACAAATTATCCACAATGCATACCATAGAACAAAGGGCCAAGCCATTTCTGGTCTTGTTAATGTTCCAGGCATAGAATCCTTCAACATTAAAGATACAAACAACCATGATGGCAGAGAACATTATGCGATATATCAGGAGATATATGAAATGTTTCGTGATGATAAGTATCTGACCAAGGATGAGGACATTGAAGAATACAATAATATCAAACTTAGGGGAATACATATTGTTGCAGCTCGCCCAATCCTCTTCCCTTACTATGGTGTTGTGATATGGTTCTTCACGCACATACAGAAAGAAACCGAGATGATAGTCAATTCTGCTAGTGCACCCAATGTGTCTCTCAGAGCAGAGGACCTTAGGACCCAATACAAAACTCCTGAACCTACTATTTCCCTTGATGAATCCTTCTTACAAAAATTCAGGATAGATCACAAGGAATTCGAGACTTTGATGGAAGATGGTTCATGGATGAAGAATGACCAGTAAAACAAGGAGAATGAAATGTGCTTGCTCTCTACCTGAAATATTCCTACAAGATTTTGAACGCAATGATATGCAGACTCTATAGAGAAGAAACCAACACCAATTTTAGAATGGAATGGTTTTCAATGGCCTATATGGTGGTAAAAACTGGGAAATCATTCAATTGGGACAAAATTTTATCATTCAACATATCAGCTTGAGTTCAGGAAGCTATAGGTATGAAAAACCCTGGGTTTTATATGAAAATGTTTCTCATAGATATGGTTTGTGTAGCACAAAATTTCCTACTTTTAATTGGGTTTAGGATTCGAGCAAATCCCTAATTCATGAATATTTATCTATGTTATGGGAATCAAACTACAAGAACCATATTTATGATATCTATGATTATTTTATGGACCCCTTACACAAAATCATTTTGGGTTTCATCGTCATCGAATATCTCTTGGTTCCATTAAAGATTTAAAAGGGATAGGGGATTGGTACATGACCAAATACTATACATATGTTAGGATTTATGGAGCTACAGTTCCACCCCATCTACTTCCCAAGTATGTACCTGATAAACTGTTGGCCCACGAAGTGGCGTATAAAACAATAGACAAATGTGTTACAACATATAGGTCAAGGAAGAATAAGAGGTATTGGCCCTTTTCTTCTTCTTCATCAAGTAATGGCATGTTCTTCTTCCCCTTGGCCATTTTGGATCTCTCTGATATACTCGATTTGTGCCATTACTTGATGAGCCTTCTCATACCATCTCATCATTTCTTTATTTTCTACGAGGCTAAGAAAATTTTCCTCTTGGTAACTTACGGTCCTGGTCATACGAGCCTCCCTATCTAATTTAAACTGAGTATAAATCTATTCAAATTCAATTCTCATGAACCTAACTACCTGGGTAGTGTCTTGATAGTATTCCACCTGATGTCTGAGATGCACCAACTCTTCTCTCATAGAATTGGATTCCCATTCATCCTCACTTGCCTTGTCTATGGAGGCACTAGATATAGCCATACTTTCCCCTAATAAATCACTTACGTTGGATTGTCCTACGTCCAATAAGGTTTCTTCCATTATGATAATTACCACATTGTCTAAAGTGATTCTTCTCTTTTTTACAACTCTTTTCACAACCAATTGTATTTTCCTATCATAAGTGGTGGCTTGGACATGGACTACTTCATCCACCGGCTCTGAGATCAGTTGGTCCCTCCATGAGAGGGAATTTTCTAAATTTCCTAGTGTATGAAAATGCTCAAGTACCATTTATTTTCCTTTGATGACTTCAAGCTTCTCATGACTGGTTCCTTCAACTTGTTCTTGAGTCATTTGAGACTTCCCAACAACTCATGTTGACCCCACCTCTATCCTAACAGACCAATCTTTGATTTTCTTTGTACTTGGGGAATTTTCTATGATCTCTACAACTGCATTTTCGGCTAGGATTGATGAACCTGGGAGTGTGGAATGTACTACATGTCCCATAGTGATTTCCTCAAGTTATTTATTGTCTTTGGGACAAACAGACAATGGAGTGTTTACCTCCTTGTTGTCACTATATATTATGATCAAATCAGCAATGACATAAGCTACTTGTCCTAGGACACCCAAAACAATTGTTGGCTCAATTCTTAGTCCTCCTATTGGTGTTTGTCGTGAAGTATGTTTCAGAGTGTACTCCTCCATTGAGGTTTTCTAGGGGGTTGCATGTTATTCTTCTCTTCTGAATGTGACTGGAGTTATTAACATGAATGATACTTCTGACACTATGATAGTTTCCCTTTGTAACTGTATCATCCTTTCATCTTCCTCTAAGATAATTTGTTTCTCTGATCTATCCACTATTTGTTCTATATCTTATTATTGAGCTTGTGAAATTACTACTACCCCTACTATCTTCTCTAGAAAGTCTAATTGTTCATTCCAAGACAAGGCCATGAACTTGACCAGGTCTAGTTTATCTTTCCTCTGCAAAACTTCATCCCATTTTTTGGAATTCTCTGTGAACATTTCATCCTTAAAATCTTCATGTGGGTATGGCCAATGAGACACCACCCTACTAGCATGCTCAACTACCAATGCCCTAGGGTCATTTTTCCTATATATCTTGGTGGAGAACCTGTATTCTATCTGACTCTGAGATTCTTTTCTGGAATGTGTAGTGTCCTTCATGAAATGGTATACTACATAAAACCCATAGGGAATAAATATTATTTTTTTGTCCTTTACCAGAGATCCATTGAACCCTTGCAGAATGGCCTAGTAGTATATTTCTCCTAACACCATCTTGTTGGGTACATGGATTGGTAATAAGTATGGTGCTCCAATGGCTCCAAAAATTTTGATATATGTGCTTCTTTCCTCTAAGTACTAGTGCTCAATATTGGATATTAATTTCCTAGCTGCCTCGGAGAGTCTTGGGTAGTCTTGTTTAAAACTTAAAGAATATACTCGAACTATGAAGCCTGCTCAAATTAGAGCAATTGATATTTTGTACCTATTCTCCCATAGGATATTGAAGTAAACATGTCTAGGCACTTCATAAATATTCCAGCTTAGGCTCAGACTAGGGAAAACATTCTTAGCACATATTGTATCTAGGAGATAAGACACCATGTAGAATGCAGGGGTTTCTCTGGGTTTTGGGTTATGTGCTTCCTCTATCGTGGTGCTCAATTGTTTCAAGATAATATATCCCTAGTTAAAATTACTTCCATATGTAGCAACTGTATGAGCCAATGGAATCCAAGCTTCATAGAACTAGGACCAATCCTTTTTTCCTTATAAACGACATATTAAGGCCATCAAGAAAATGTAGGGTTCTAAGAGGTTTGTTGTGTTGTACCATACTGAGGCCTGATTCACAAATTTCTTATCCTCCCTCCACCATGATGCTAACAATTGAACAATATTATGGCACTCTTAGAACACCACAGTAAAATCCTTTTTCAACTCGACCTTAGCATCCTTGAGTTTACAATATGTGCTTACCTCTATCGACAAGAAAACACCTATACATTCTCCATCTTTGTTGTTTAACAAGAATTTATCTACATAGGCATGATGATTGATCCATTCTGAGAGCTCAACACATGGCAATATGGGTTTCTTGGATGCTACCACATAAAAAAAAGATTTTCTGATGTTCTAGAAGACCTGGTCATCTAATTCCCTCACATTCGGGTCATTGTGAGGTGTAAACTCTGGGAAATATTCATATTGGATTTTTTTGTATAAATCAAGCCAGGAAGGAAACATTATCTTGGATGATGTGTTATTATATGTATCTTTGAATAGCAGAGGCAGGTTTGTTGGCTTCTTTTGTGACATTCTGATCATTGACTCTACTTTGGGGGGAAACTCTAGCTTCTTAGCAGTCGATCTGGATGCCTCTCTGATTTGCTCACTTTCTCCTTTCAGAGTATTTGGTGACTGACGAGTCAGTGGTCATCTGGGTGGCATATTTCCTACAAACATGAAACATTTTAACTCAGTCTTCTCTAAATCACAGAAACTCAGAGACAATTAGGGTAAATACCTTGCGCGCGATGATTTTCCTAAGTCGAATACCTACCAGTATGGAGCCTTGCGATAAAAACAATATAAATCAGTTTGTAAGTGGCACTGGATCAATTATGAGATGTTAAGAAAAACAAAATAGTTTTGTGCAAGTTATGAAATAATTCAAATACATTCGAATAAATAATAGTTAGTATTTACACCCGAAATCATTATGTTTTGGTACAAGGAATCTATTGCATATTTTCATTAATTCCATCTATCATTTGCCTAGGTTTCTCGGAGTAAAATCTAGGCACAAATTGGTGGCCCAAAGAGACGTTGGAATGATTTATCGTGGATTTCAAACAAACGTCAATTGACGCACATTTGAGATTCGGAATCAATCACTTGAACTATTTAAGGCTTTTGGGACCAATTCGTGTCTAAATTCGTCGATTCGATAGAGATGATAGTATGAAGCTTTTGCACGTGTGTTTGGATCAGGACATCGACATGGAAACTATTGACCAGCGGGACACATAGGGATGTGCATGGAATGAAGATCTAAATATGGATGGTCCTGAAAAATTTGAAGACCTTCGAAAAACTCATCGAATGACTCATATTTCTTATTGGTGAGTATTGATCGGCCTCAATGGGTTGGAGGGTGTACAATAGAAGATATGTTTTGGTTTAATTCTTGATCGGCTAATGTCGATATCCATAAGTGTTTGACGTTAACCTCATTTTCAGCGTGTTCTTTTGTGTTGAACACTAGGTGTTGATAACTAATGTTAATCAGGCATCGACGACTACCTCTTGGACTTAACAATGGGTTTTCTGTCAACTAACCTTGCCGACGCCCGATGTTGATCAACGTCGACACCTTCATGAGAAAGAAAATCCCTCACGCAACTAGTATCCTAAAAACCTAACACCCAATGTTAATCAATGACGACGTTCTCGAGACTGTGCCACACTATTCACACATATATTGAATTGACCGACACCCGACAATGATCGGCATCGGCGTTTAAGAGAAGTAGTCATCGGGTATCGGAGAACTTTACCTTTAGTAGTGATTTTTTGAAGACTTTATGGATTTATAGATGCAATTCAAACCATATAAACAATGAAGAATCTCAGTGAGAAAAATAAAGTTTAAACTTATCTAAAAATCAATTGAAATAACGCAAATGAAAAAAGAAAAGTGGTACCCAAAAATTGGAAAATTTTAAGGGTGTGTTGAGTGCTCAATAAATGGAGATTTGCTGGTAGAAGCCAAACTATATGTTTCTCTCTATAATGATGTTGAAATAATTCTTGGGAAATGGTTGGTAGATTCAGGAAATAACCCATGGATGACTCAAAAGTATGTATACATATGGCACAAGGACATTCTTGCCGACTGCTCATGGGGATTCACCCAAATATATTCCTCTTTCAATTTGAC
Organism: Picea mariana; assembly: GCA_032191745.1. NCBI lineage: Eukaryota > Viridiplantae > Streptophyta > Pinopsida > Pinales > Pinaceae > Picea > Picea mariana. The sequence goes on along the minus strand of JASDQU011401522.1, from coordinate 38,888 downwards.
CAATGACTCCTACATTTCTGTCATGAGTTTAGTCAGAACCAAAAATTTTAAGCATACATGATGTTATTACTTTTTTCTGAAACTCAAGAACCTTACCATGGTGTTTCTTTGATGCCAGCGAGCATCCATAGACCCAATAGAGTCATCCCAATATCACAAACCTTTCTTCGTTGCCAGCGAGCATCCATATCCCTGGTGGATATATCTGCATTCCCTCTCGATCATACATTCTGACTTGTTATTTTTTGTTCATCTTTGTTGCATACGTGTCAGGAATGAACTAAGGAGGAGGATATATGTTTTCTTGTGAAGGATTAAAACTGATACCTTTTATTCTTTGTCTTTTTTTAATAGTATGAGGACTAAATTTCTATGTTGGGGGTATCGAGCACATTCTCCTATGTTCCATTTCCCTCGGTATTCCCAGACCATGAGGCATTCGACTTGTTTTTTCCTTAAGATATCTATATACATAAATGTGATTACCCATGCGTTGAAGCCTCTGACCAATAAACCTTCTCTCGATTGTTTTGTGAAATTTAAAATTGAGAGATAAGAATATATCTTCATAATATTGCACCACCAATTTGGAAAATAACACACCTGAAATCATACTATCATCAAAGAAATCAAAACAAAACAAAAAAAATCATATCAAACAAAACAAAGAAAACAAAAAGGAAATAAAATGGAAAGCACCAAACTCATCACTCAAAAAAAAATTAAAAGAAATAAATTTAAACTATAATAAAAGAAGTTTTCTTGGAGACAACTTATGAAAAGAAACGCTTTAGGGATTGGTCATTGATTGGAAGAGATTTGAGCTCACCCCTAAGGTTTTGTAGATGGTAAGTTCTGAACCCAATTTTCTCAGCGACTTGAAAAGGTCCAAGACATAGATTTTGGAATTTCGAATGTTTCCCCTTTGGATCGTTGATTTTATCCCACTTAAGAACCAATCCCCCTACTTAGAGGTTTTTATCACCATCCTTGTTTTTATCAAAACATTTTTTAACTATTTTTTGATGGGCTACAAATTCCTTCTGTCTTGTTCTCATTCTTCCTCAACTATAAGGAGGGTATCAATTCTTTGTTGCATACGGGATGAGGGTTGTCCTCTTGAGGACTGGAAAAGTTGCAAGGATGGGAGATATAGGTTGGTTGGAAAAATGGAATATTTTCTATACACCAAAAAGTAAGGGGAATTCCCTAGGGCTTCATTGAGGATTACCCTATCATCCCATAGAGAGTTATGTAAAGCATTGTTCTAGTTTCGGTGATTCTCTATGACTATCTTCTTAAGAATCCTTATTATTTTTTTATTCGTAGACTCGACAACACCATTTCCATGTGGATAGTAGTTGGCAGAATAATTCAATATAATCCCTGTATCTAATGAAAATTCATTCATGATAGTAGAAGAAAAATATGCAATGTTATCAAATACCAAGACTAAAGGCACCCCAAACCTTTTCATGGTGTATTGTTCACGAAATTGTATTACCACATTCTCATTAACATGGGTAAGGGGAATGGATTCTGACCATCAGGTGAAATAATCGGTAGTAGTCAGTATATAATTATGTTGTTTGGACCATTTTGGGTTTATCTCTCCTATTATATCTATTCCCCATTGTTCAAATGGCCTAGAAATCGACACTACTTGTAGTGGAATGGCCTCTTTCTTTTCCTTCCCAACGCTCATATGAAAAAAAATTCACCTCTTGACATATGCGTGAGTGTATCTAAACAAAGTTAGTCAATAATATATTTCCCTTAAAATGTTATGGCTCATAGTCTCCCCTACGAAATGGCCTCCTACAGGACCGTCATGGAGTTCCTTCAACACCCTTTCAACATATTTATTTTCGATAAATATTAGCAAAATGCCATCATAATTTAAGCGGAAAATTATTGAGTTAATAAGATGGTATCGAGTGGATTTTAGTCTAAGAGCTCTTTTCTCTCTCAATTTCAGGTATTCAAGGCAAGTACTGTGATGGAGACAATAAGATAGGTCAGCATACCAAGAGTCTTGTGTGGTTGGGATGTACAATACTTCACCACTAGGGATGATTTTAAGAATGGAAATTTATATTAAAATGTAGAAACATGGGCTAATCTTAGTAGTCCTTAATATGAAAAATGTAAAATGTTTCGCGATAGTTTTGTAAAAACAATTCAAATTTCTAAGAATTTGATGTAGTTTATATAAAATTTTGGTGAATTTTAAGGTAAAATAAGTTTATTCTATGGAATTTGGGAGAATCGTTTTTAGAAAAAATGGAAATTAGCAAATCTTTTTTTAGGAAAAACCATGAAAAATTAGCCCATTTGTGAAATTTAGCCACTAAAATCATCTTTGTTCACCACACCATAAATTCAACTCGTTGTCCCAACCCGAATCCCTATTTTCTATCAAATATTGGGATTATGCGGCCAATTTGCTCAATCCCTGACCCCTGACAATTCTTGCCAGTTTAATTTCTAGATCAAATTCTTGGATGAAAACTATCCAATTTCCTCTTCTTTCCCCCATTTCATGTGGTGTGAATAGTGACCTAATGGTTGGATGAGGCACTATGACCTTGGTATGATTCTTGAGGATGTAAGGTCTAAAGTGTTTTGCTACTTTATAGACAATGTAGGATTGTTTTTCAATGGCTAGGTAATTAACTTATGGTCCTTGTAAGTTGGTTCTCATAAATGAGACAGGTGCCTCATTGTTTTCATCATCCTTTTGAGTAAGGACTACAACTAATTATTGATCTGAAGTGAAAGTGAAGAGATAAAATTCTTTGCTAAAATCAGGGTTGTGTAGTACAGGGGCTTGCGATATGGAATTCTTAATGTTTTTGAAATGTTCATTTCCCTCGTCAGTCTATTTAAACTCAATATTCTTGCATATCATTCTTTGTGGGGTTTTAACTATCTCTATGAAATCTAGAGTGAACTTTCTTACAAAATTTATCCTTCCAAAGAAAGATTGCATAGCTTTTTGTTATGAGGGAGTGGCAGTAGTGAATTTTTTTTTATGCTTTCAGGATCGATATGGATACCATCCCTAGAAATTATGTGACCTAAGATTTTTCCTTTCTCTACTCCAAATATAGTCTTTTTTTGGATTCAAGGATATCCCATACATTTGACATCTTTCAAAAATTTGGGTGAGATGGGAAATATGATCAGACCTATCCTTAGAGTAAATAATAACGTCATCTAGGTATACCACAACACATTTGTTAATTAATCCCTGAAATGACACATCCATGGCTCTTTTGAAAGTAGCTCCCACATTGATTAGCCCAAATGGCATGTGTTTGTAGGAAAATGTTTCCCATTTAGTTCAAAAGGTTGTTTTCAATCTGTCCTCCTCTAATACTGACACATGGTTGTATCATGAGAAACCATCTAGAAGCAAGAAGATCTGCACTACTGATACATTATGTAGAATTTGTTCCATGGAAGGGATAGGGTAGTTATCTTTTGTTGAGGCCCTATTCAGATTTTTGAAATCTACACATAAGAAAATTTCCCTAGACTTTTTCTTGACAGCTACCAAATTGGCCACCCATGCAGAGTGCCTTACTTGGAATATTATCTTTGCATCCAATAGTTTCTTTAGTTCCTTCTGCATCAAGGGTTCCAGGGATGGGTGAAATTTCCACAACTTTAGCTGGAAAGGCTTGACCTTGGGTCTTAATGGGATAGTGTGTTGAATGATCATGGTGTCGTACATTTTCAAATCCTAATATGACCATGAAAACACGTCCTGGTACTCTTTGAACAACCTTAGGTAGGAATTTTTTTCCTCGAGTGATAGTGATATCCCAAGATTGATGTTCTGAGGGTTGTCAGCAATTCCTAGATTTATGAATTCATAAAATGGACATGAACTATTGATTTTGGCATTTTTCAATTTCTTAAATTTCTCTTGTAAATCAAGCAGGTTCTCAAGATTGAATAATCCTCGAGGCATAGTGTAGAGTTTAGGTTGGTTCATTTCACTGCCTTTTGTTAGGTTAGGGATTTGATTATCTTTTCCTACAATCATTTCTTGAAAAAATTCACTGTCAATGGAAAAATCCATAAAATTTTCTTCACTAGCCAAAAAGGATATGATCTATTCATCTCCCTCAAATACCCTTCAATTAGAAATGTTATCTGGGAACGAAGGTTTTTATAACAATTCAATGGAAAACCTAGAGGCTTCATAATCCTCTAAGGGAGACAACCTCGAAGTTTTTGTGGCCAAACAATCAGCCAACGTATTTTTGGATCGAGGTATAGATGTTATGTTGAATGCTAGGAAATTTTCTATCATCCTATGAACTTCCTATTGATAATTCCTCAAATGGTGGGAATTAAAATGGATAGTGTTCTTGACCTGTTTAATGATGATTTCCAAATCCCTAAAGACAACTAGTTCCTTGATGTTTAAATCAATATCTTTCTTAAGTATCTGGACCAAGGCCTCGTATTTGACATTGTTGTTTGTGCACTCAAATTCCAATATACAAGACAAAAAACTACATTTTCCTACTAGATTAATGAAAATGCATCTTGCACCAACCCCTTCTTGATATTTTGATTCATCAAAGTACAAAGTCCATATTTCTACCACAAAGTTTGGAAATCTCTTGGCTCAGCCCACCTTTGGATATTTGTTTTTAGTGTTGTTGGATTGAGCATGGGTATTATGTTCAAACTTATGACATTTCTCAATTATTTTAGGACTGTCAAGAATTGATAATTATGACCTCTGGGAAAGTAATACTTCGGACAAACATGGCGATAAATTACCGAATCAGACTCACATGAGTAATTTTCTATGACTGGGAATTCATTAGAGGAAAGTTCATTATGGGATTCCAAGTTTGTGACAGTATGCTTCAAATATTTTTCTCAGTTGATACTGATCATATTAGGGTTTCCCTTCATTGGTAACCATAAGTTGGACCAATCTATACTAAAATATCCATGTAACGTTTTAGACCAGTCCCTGATTAACAACATTCCATAGGCCTCTGGAATGTCTACAATTATGATATTTATGACCTGATGAAACTTTGGGTTAGAGGAAATCCTAATCATAACATCCTTTAACTCCCCAATAAATTTCACTTCAGTTTTGTATAGTTGAATTATATGCATTTCTCTTTTGGTGGGGGTATCGTTTAACTTCTTGCATACTAAAAGAGGCATAACATTGGAGGAAGCACCAAAGTCAACCAAACAAGTGTTTAAGTTCATGTTATAAATTTCAAAGGTTAATAGAAAAGGTGGAACATATTACCTAGGATTCTTATTGGTCATCATTGTATTCATGTTAGGATTTTGAATCTCCTCAAGGCTTCATGTACCCGAGCTTGAATGTGGGCTTAGATTTGAAATGAGTTTGTCATCCTCATCCAAGGCTTGCAACAGTAAATCTTTTTGTTGAGGAATTTTACACAACTCCATCACCGAAATGTTAGCTTTCAATTTCTTCAGGTATTCTACCACATTATACTCTAGCTTTGTCATTTTGTTAGCTGGGAACTTTAGGCCAGAACTTAGCGATGGGGTCAATTTTCATAAAGGGGAAAAATTTGGGGTTCTCTTAGGAGCTTGTGTAATGGTAGGTTGGTTTTTCAAGATGGGTGCCTTCCTCCTTGTTTGGACTACCAAAATTTTAGGAAATTATTCTTCTTCTGTAGGAATGTTAAAAGATGATGTGTGACTGACATCCTATAGAACCATAGTTGTTTTCTCAGGTGGTTCATTGACTTTATTTTCCACAGTATTTGATGTATGATCATTGGGTTGTTCGTTCAGGGAATAACCATCCAAGAAATGATTCGCCAACATATTCATAGCATTCACCCATTGTGGGAAATCCCTTTCTGAATGATGTTCTTGATGATAGTTACAATATGAATCTGAGGCGACCTCTCCCAAGTCAATGTTCAAGTTGGAAGGAGGGGCTATAGGGCCTTGAAAGGTGGATTTTTTCTAAACAAATGTTTGTAAGGCCTAGGTTTTTATGTGCCTTCCTCTACATTACTCTTCATGTCTAAAATCTTATTGGACAACTTCTTAACCATTCTTTGTAAGATTTCCATATCTGCATTATCCTTTTCCTCGTTATGTTTTGTTTGTTTACCATGAAACCCTGTTAACAAAATCCATCACCTAAGTGGTTGTTGTGTTTCTTTCTTTAATAAATAAATCTTCTATATTTGTAGCCTTTAATTTTAAATTCAATAATTTTGGCTTCCTCAAAGTTTTTGGCAAGATTAGTTTAAGTGGACCTCTTAACGAACATGGAGATAGAGGTCTGTTATGCGTTAGCATACACCTCAATTTGTAGTTCTTGGGTGGGATCGACATCCGTTTGAGACTTGTTGAGGATAGTTTTGAAATTTTGGTTGAATTCCTTGAATTTCTCCTTGGGGCCCATAGTGTTGGAAAAGAGTTGATCCATCAAGGCCCCAATAGTCATTTCTTAGGAAAATTTATCTAGGAAATATTTTTGAAATTTTGTCCAACTGTTAATGGAAGCCTCCAGGAGTTTGAAATACCATGTTGAAGTCGAGTTCTCAAAGGTATAATGGAATAGTATGCATACTACATATTCATGTTGGATATTCATAAACCTTATTTCCAATATAAAGTCTTTGTTTTGGTCCTCAAGAAAGTCGGAGGTTTCAGGATCAATTTTTGGGAGAATTTTTTTTGGGTGCCTAGGAAAATGATGCAATATACTTGGTAAGGATAGGGAATCCCTGGAAAACCATGGTTGATTGTTTGTAGGTTGGTTTCTACCCTCCAAAACTTGTTCATTGTTATTTTCCATATTATCTGACTTGTTATCTGAATTTTCTGAATTAGAACTTGATTCCTCGGACTTTGAATCGTATGTGCTCAAATAGGTAATTGATGGTGGGTTGATGAGAGGAGTTTCAAGAATGAAACTGATAGGTTGGTAAATTTTAGTAAGAGAAAAATCTATTAGATATTCAACTATATGAACAAAGGTGTGATATGGGGTATCAACAATTGATCTTCTAGTATGCTTCTTGTGAGGAAGAAACAGAGCTAACAACAATGCTCTTATTTATCGAACTTAATCTCTCGTAATTATTCTAAACGCATTGATTTCATTGTGAGGGATCATGCAAGGTATTCATGGGTGAAGGTATGAACCGTCTTCAGCGTGCTGTGACTCACTTGTAGTGGGGTTACCTTCAATCTTAGGGTTGTCCTCAAAAGGACTAGACATGGATGTGGGTTGTTTTGAATATGTAGGCTAGTTGAGATAATATTTTGTTTAAAGAATTGTTTTGACTAGCCATGCATTCATTCAAGCCCTCCTTCTAGCACCAATTATGTTGAGGGGTCAAAATTCCCTTTAACTCAACAACAGGAATCATGCCCAGAGATGAGGCCCAATTAGACTCTTCCCTATTTGGGATGACGTGATTCTCTGGATGGATGATCCAACAAGTTTCAATGGTCTTTAATATGTTATCGAATTGGTATTTATAGATTGTTTTATGTTTCTTGATAAGTTCATTTATTAAGAGTTCAATGACCGAATTCTTAAGAAGGTTGGGTTTAGGCTAACCTCTTACCAACAACATGTAGATGACACCTCTCTTCAACCAATATCAAACAATAATATTTCTTATAGATTAAGCAACAAACAACATCTAAGAAATGGAAGACATGCAAAAATGAAAAACAACCGGAAATAATTCTAGTTATTGTATAACACAAATTTTATAACACCATCATATTCATGCCAATGTATATTCAGTGACTGCAATGTTTCAAGATAAATTAAGCACAATTATTTTCTTACTAAATCACTTTTAGTAGACAACAACAAAGTAGAAAAATCCTTAAATTATGTTACTCCACAAGATTTCACAAAAACATATTGTCTTCAGCTCTACATGAGTTTCCGAATTAAACTTCAAAATAATTCTTTGTCCAATTCTTTCACTCCTTACACAAAACCGTTGACCCCTCAAAATTAGGTCGACCTCTTTATTTATATGAAAACCACATGAAAAAATATCAACAACTTTCATTTAACTAAAGAAAATAAAAATATAAAGTCGTTCATGTTCACACGAACACCATTAGTGAGCTCCAATTATCTCATAGGATTTTCCTTGTCATAATTAGACCACTGGGACAATAGATCTTCATAGGTATGAAGGTACAGAAATTGATGATGATCCATCGACATGTTGAGCTTATCCTTCATTTCCATGACCCGGTTTCTAAACTGATATATCTCGAATCTTATATTTTTTATGGCCCACACTGATCTTATCAGTTTGTCGATGATTCCCTTCACTTGTCCCTTTTCAAGGGCTCGGATATCCTAAATATTTTCTCCAAATTATGCATCGATCTCTCCGATTTGTTGGACTATTACATTCAAATCAAGGAAATCATCAGGAGCGCCAAATTTTGGGAGTTGAAGTTCTATCATCCTCTTGTTTATGTTTTTCCAATTTCTGAGACACTCCTCCCATCTCTCCTAAATTTTCTATTGTGGTTCAATTACCAATTGTACCCAATATTCTATTGCTACCCTGATCCTAACTAAGATCTCGTCGACAAGCATTCTAATGCCATGTTCTTCTTCCCCTCAACCCTTTTGTATCTCTTTGATATACTCGATTTATGTCAGTACTTGATAAGCCTTCTCCAACCATCTCATCATTTATTTATATGCTACAAGGTTGACCAATTTTTCCTCTTGGTAACTCATGATCATGGTCATAAAAACCTCCCTATCCGATTTAAATTGAGTATAAATCTCTTCAAATTCAATTCTCATGAACCTAACCACTTGGGTAGTATCTTGATAGTATTCCACCTAATGTCTGAGATGCACCAACTATGATTTCATAGAACCAACTTCTCGTTCATCCTCTCTTTCCCTATCTATGGTGGAACTAGATATGGCCATACTTTCCCCTAACAACTCACTTACTATGGATTGTCCTGTGTCAAACATAGGTTCTTCTATGGTGATCATTACCGCATTTCCCAAAGTGATTATTCTTTTTTTTTCCAGTTAGTTTCACAACCAATTGTATTTTCGTATCATAAGTGATGGCTTGGACATTGGCTACTTCATCCACTGGCTTTGGGGTCCCCCCATGGGAGGGAATTTCCTAAATTTACTGGTGTATGAAAATGATCAATTACCATTTATTTTCCTTTGTTGACTTCAAGATTCTAATGAATGGTTCCTTCAACTTGTTCTTGAGTTGTTTGAGACTTCCCAGCATATCTTGTTGACCCCACCTCTCTCCTAATAAAATAATATCCAATTTTCTTTGTACTTGGGGAATTTCCCATTATCCCTATAACTGTGTTTTTGGTTGGGATTGATGACCTTGAGAGTGTGGAATGTGTTGGAGGTCCCATAGTAATTTCCTCAAGTTATTTATTTCCTTTGGGCCAAACATTATCGTCTCTTTTTGTGGTGTCACCTCCTGAAAAATATTCATCATTTAGGTTTCCATGATATTCTCCTTTCACTGGTGCATCGTGTTGGAGTGTTTGGGTTGACCCAGGTTCTACTTTATGTTTCCAACAAAACCCTACAAACCATCGGCCCTTCTAGAGACCAAAAGGAAACATTGTGCACATAGTGCATAATGAAGTCTCACATAGTGCATAGGACCGAGATGTTTTCAATCGTGGAAGGGATGTTTCTCATGGGGATGTTAGACATATTTTATACCTCAAATATATCAAATCTATCATTCTATTAGAATCCATTATGCAGGAAATATCATGATTTTATTCTAGTCTGTGTTGCATTTTACTTCGACTAGATTAATTCATTCATCATAAACAAAGTAATTGCAAGAAATAAAACAACATTCCACACAAAGATGCACATTTTTATTGTGTTTCACCCCCCCGAGATAGATCCACAAAGATCTGGAATTATTCTCTCTTTTATTCATCTTCATCAAGTCATTGTGTTGCGCGCATTACATCAAAAGTGCATATGAGATTCACATGTATATGTGAGGCTGACTAGTGTCGCACTAAGCTCCAAATCTTGTAGACTAACCCTGAATTACAATGCATCCTTTTCTCTCTAAAACTGAATCAGTATTAGCTCCATAGCTCTTAACCAAAACTAACCACTCAAAAACTTATCCAAGACTAATTCTATATCCTTAGATCTTACAATACATATTTATACTACAAAATGGGTTAAAAATCGTTACAATAATGACCAAAACCCTAAACCTAAGTGGATTAGGTTTGTACACATTCTAACTTCCTGCGTATGTGGTTGATCTTCTTCATCCTTCCTTCCTTTGACTCTTTTGCTTCCTCACGCCGCTTTTGCTTCCTTTGATCTTCTTCCTCCTTCCTTCCTTATTCTCCGGTGAGTGCTCTTTTTCTGGAACCTTTTCGAAATACCTTTCTTGATTTTTTCATTGTTCCCCAAAATGTCCTATGCCAACAAGCCCCAAACACTCACCTATGGCTCATCCCGAGCCACTCAGGCAGTGTTTTCATCCTACACTGACTTCTCCAACGTGTGGAATTTTCCTGCAATATATTCAACTCGAGTTTTTAACTATGTGCTCTTCTCTGCTAAAAACTCCATAATATGCACAGTGATATGCTCCTTCAGCAAATATTCATTCTCCAATCCAACTTTTTCCACCTGACCCTTAGCTTCATTAACATTTGTAATACTTTTCTCTGCACTTTATTGCAATGGCTCCAATTGCACCTACCTTGACTGCTTCTCTGCCTATATGCTCTTCAATTATGCCTGTAGGGTTATCAATTCCCATGCACTCTTCATCCTATATCATATGTTTATCACTTTTTATCTTTTTTTGAGTTCCTACACTACATTATTTACACCTTCTTCCTTCTTGTCTAACTCCTACAATTTATCATCCTCCTGGAGATTAGTCCATAATTGCACACACCTATCATATAGTTGTGTGATTTCCTTAATCATCTGCACAATACTCTCCTTGTGAGTTGTAACCTCTTTCTCCCTCTGTGTTATCACCTTTGGTGGCATGCTGGGTGATAGAAGTGCCATCAAATTTTTAATGTGGCTCTTACAATCCTCCATAGTCTCCACTATATTCTCAATCTTCTCCCCCATTGGTATATTTCCTCCTTCCGCATGGTCGAGAATTGTTTTAAACACTTCTTCTACATGTTTCTCTATTCGGCGAGTGTGTTGCCTAGCTTCATCCCTCTCAACCTGCACATGGTTGATTGTTATATTTAGTATTTCACTTACTTGAATAATCAATTGTAAATCTATTGCATCCAATTGAGCCCTCAATTGAATCTCATGTGCAACACTAACTTGAAGTTTATACAATGCCTTCATTGGGACCTTGGGAAGTGCCAATTCCAAGTGATCTTTGTCTTTCAATTTATTTTGCGCTATCTCCTCATCAAAATGAAACATGTCTTGAGTGATACAAAAAAATTTAGTCCCCAATGATATGGTCTGAACCGTCTCCTGTGATGGAACTGTCTTTTCCTGATCATTTTTTTGTTGTTGTGCCTTGTTGTTGTGACATATTTAGTTGTATTTGTTCCAATGTATCCTTAAATTCCATCATATTCTTCATTATCTCTTCCCTTTTCTTCTTAGCATCGTCCCATGAATCTGCTTCATGGTCTTGCACCTTCTCGGTTACCAAATCCACATCATCTTCTGTCAATGTAAGCTCATGGATTCCCTTATGCACCTTCATCTTTTTGCGCTTTCCTCCTACCTGCAATATTGTCCTCTCCATGGGCAGTGTCTCTGGTTGTGTTTTGTACTTGATATGTCCTTGTATGGTAGATATCCTCCTCCAAGTTCCTCCTGTGTAGGAGCATGTTGAGCACTCAACACACCCTAAAAAATCCTATGTCAATTTTTCACTTTTTTGGGTACCACCTGATCTTTGCACTATCTGGCTCGATTTCATTTTGAGAGATGTTTTGTCTTTGATTGTTCTCTTGACTTTCATTAGCTATTCAATTTTGTTTGAATTTATGAAACCCCATGAATTAAAAAGGATTAAATAAAGAATCAATATCCAAAAGACTTTACCTAACGCACTCAAAATTTGGCATCGGAAGGAATCCATAGAAGGAAAAGAGCCACTCGGGAAACCTTAGTCACCGGGCACCGATCTCCATCGGCATCGGCAGAAGTAATTTTTGTTTGTGCCAAATTTTTTCATAAGGATTTCGTTGATACTCGACGTGCTTATCGGAATCGAGGAAGGCCTAAAATAATTTCAATGAAAATTTTGACCACGCTAAAGATTTTTTTCGATCGTCGATCCCCGAAGAAATTCGACATCGAGACTTTTACAAGGAAACTAATCCAAAAAAAAAAAAAATGTGATAGGTTTATCGCACATCACTGACCCCCGACACCTTTTCGGCGTCGGTGAACCCAGGTTTTTTTTAGAGTGCACAACTAGAAGAAAGTGTCGACTCCAATTAATACACGCGAATTAGGTCATTGGTCTTCAATGCCACGTGTCCTTGCCAAATTGGAGAAACATACGGTCTAGTCTTACCCCGAGTCATTCCTGGATCCCTAAGTTTGAGTCGCACCTTTGAGTCAACTTTGCCACGATAGAATTTGTATGATGAAATCGATTGGCGTCGAAGGTTTTTTGTAGAAGGATATCAACGAAAATCTTCCATGGCACATTTTCGATCCCCAATCCACCCACTGAGAGAGCGACACGATGGGATGTTTTAGTATTAGGTACGATCAAATTTATGAGAATTTAAGGGACTAATTAATACAAAATCTCGCATTAGTTTCTACCTCATGCATCAATCAAAACAGTCATTTAAAATCCCATAGACCACATCACCCTCCACGCCTCCACCATCAACCCACGATGAATTGAATTTGTAGAGATTTGACAACAGATTTGTTTAAATTTGACTCATCACCCGAATTGAATGGTTGATGCGACATGGTAAGTTCTTCTCTAGTTTAAATTCTCTTGAACTGTTGTAAATGAAATCATTCTGCACGCAAAGAAATTTGGAGAATCTAAAGAAGCAAGAAGAGTAATTCAAAAGTTGCAGAGATCCCGTGAGTATCAAATAACCAGGTTTAGCAAGATTTACAGGTATGTATCCAACTCTGTGGATTTTGTGTGGTTTCATTTCATACATTTTCTATATGGATCTATTCTTTACACAGTATATGAAAGTTTATTTCAATTATAGGAACAATTTCATCAAGAAATTCAACCACTAGACGATCGTCGAGGGCGCCCACACTGAAAGAACTAGAGGTAGGTGAAGGCTCTTCTCCAGGGGCCGCAAAATAATTAGAATATAATCTGAGGTCGAAACCAGTCATTAATACATATATAAAGAAGGTTTTCACTTAACCTCCGGCCTTTGGAGACATAGAGGAAAGCATAGGGACCAAGGCGACACTCCCACATTGGGGAGAAATCTTCAAAAAGATCAGTCGAGAGGAATTCCCAGAATATATCCTACACAGTGACCCAAATGTGAGAGAGCTCAACGAAATTTTTTTTCCAAATATCCAACGGTCATACATGCACATGGTAGCAAGAAAAACTCTGGTGTTCTCCTGTATAGAGCTCCTGAAGTGGCTTATCGACCACACAGACACACAAAAGCGTTTAATAAATGATGAAAATGGTGGGTGTGTCGACGTATTCCTTCCATTGGAGGTCCATAAATATTACAAACTTTGATACCTCGAGGAGCGGTTGAATACAAATTTCATTGTGAATTTTTATGAGCGCCATGACACCAGTCAGGTGATGGCCTCATGGTGGAGAGAAGATAAGAAATACACCAACCTGAGCACTGGATTGTACCAGATGGTCAACTTAAGGGAGCCAACATCTACTTGATGGCTCTCATCTTCCAATTATATGGGGATAAGGACTACTCCATATTCTCAGAGGCATGGATGCCTCTAGCTTACACAGTGGCCATTTTCGGGAGCCATCATTTCTAAGAAACTGAGCATATGCATACAACAGGCTCAGACATCAAAGGAAGGAGAGACACTAGACTTCTACATGGCTTCATATTTACTTGATGTCATGTGTGCCAAAAACATTTTTGCAGGCATGAACCTGAGCTGGCACGTCACAGAGCTCCCGATCCACGTATATTTCAGCATCCTATGGGAGAACAGGTACAATAAATCATACTCCCTCATTTGCCATGGATTCATCACATGTATTTATTTCATTATTTTCAAGAAATAATGCCCGAGACTATCGATCGCGGCTAAAAAGATGATATCAAAGGTAGGCCACTAGTACTTAGATGAGCGTGACACATACAACAGAGTGTTTGATGCCACCAGAGCACCACATCTTTTACCTACGCATGTCCCTGACCAGCTTGTAGTGGGAGAGATATGCTACCAGACCATCCTGCAATGCTACAATGCCACTATGGTCAAGGACAAGAAAATGGTGTTCATACCTTATGGTTTCCATGTAGGCTTCAAAATGGAGAAGGACACCGCTCAAGCCAAACAAGAAGGGTTGAGCCAATTAGAGTTCAGATTCCAGATCAGACAATTCCACAAGCGCGATCCAAAGGGTTTGGTCTTGAAACATGAATTTCAAGTGTCATCCTATAGGCCATACTCCCATGACAAATTTGAAGATCAAGTCTTCACAGAAAATGCCTAGGATTGGGACGAAGTGGTGGAAAGGATGATCGACCCCAAAATGACCAGGTTTAAATACATGAGCCTGGATGAACAGAAAATGACCATAGAACAATCATCTCAAGATGCCCTCAGAGCCAAGGAAGAAATGATAGTGGCAGAAGCAACATAGGTCCCCCTAGTAGCTTCGATGAAAGAAAAAGTTTCCCTATGACAAAGGACGCACGGGAAAGGGGGTTTCTCATGATAGAACAGGTGCAAAGAATAATTGATCAGCTGCAAGATGAACCAGACCTCTCAGGAATGATAGGATCCCTTGTCGATAACCCATATGAAATCTAGACAGGCCTAAGAGACCCAGAACTAATAGACATTGATGAAATTGTTGGGTTAGACAACCCTGAAATCACAATGTCGCAGGCCGGATCACCGGGGGGTGTTTCAGCTCAGTTGGAGACAGTTGAAATATCAGGGAGAGTAAGTGCACCAGACCCCCTCTGTGAAATAATAAACATCTAAGATGATGAAGAGAGCTCGGAGGTATCCCTAGTGACCCCTATACAAATCATAGAGGAAAAGGAGCCAAAGAAGGCATTGTTCATGCTCTTTTCGTCAATGTGTGAGAAAAAAGTGAGCACTTACATGCCTAGTTGGGCTCTGCTAGTCATGAAAGCTATAATGCAAAAGGTTAGAAAGAAAACAATAAAGCTATTAACAAGAATTAAGAAAAAACTAAATAACAACATGAGCATAAAAACAAAAACTAAAAACAAGTGACAATGGAACAAGATCACCAATAGATAGGCTGGTCTGATTAGTGAAATCCAAAGATACACAAAGGGGAAAGAGGA
>JASDQU011401522.1:7074-23139 GCA_032191745.1 Picea mariana | reverse complement strand
AGGAGGTATAATTACAACTAATGGCCTAAAGACGACATAAATAAAATAACATCTCCTTGGTATATATAGGAGACTAGAAGGTATAATTACAACTAATAGCCTAAAGCTGACATAAATAAAATAACATTACTAATCTAATATGCCCCAATTAAGGGGTAATGAGCCAATATTAGGGCTTAACACTTAGGTAGGAATTTTTTTCCTCGGGTGATAGTGATATCCCAAGATTGATGTTCTAAGGGTTTTCATTAATTCCTAGATTTATGAATTCATAAAATGGACATGAACTATTGATTTTGGCATTTTTCAGTTTCTTAAATTTCTCTTGTAAATTAAACAGGTTCTCAAGATTGAATAATCCTCGAGGCATAGTGTAGAGTTTAGGTTGGTTCATTTCACTGCCTTTTGTTAGGTTAGGGATTTGATTATCTTTTCCTACAATCATTTCTTGAAAAAATTCATTGTCAATGGAAAAATCCATAAAATTTTCTTCACTATCCAAAAAGGATATGATCTATTCATCTCCCTCAAATACCCTTCAATTAGAAATGTTATCTGGGAACAAAGGTTTTTATAACAATTCAATGGAAAACCTAGAGGCTTCATAATCCTCTAAGGGAGACAACCTCGAAGTTTTTGTGGCCAAACAATCAGCCAACGTATTTTTGGATCGAGGTATAGATGTTATGTTGAATGCTAGGAAATTTTCTATCATCCTATGAACTTCCTATTGAAAATTCCTCAAATGGTGGGAATTAAAATGGATAGTGTTCTTGACCTGTTTAACGATGATTTCCAAATCCCTGAAGACAACTAGTTCCTTGATGTTTAAATCAATATCTTTCTTAAGTATCTGGACCAAGGCATCGTATTCGACATTGTTGTTTGTGCACTCAAATTCCAATATACAAGACAAAAAACTACATTTTCCTACTAGATTAATGAAAATGCATCTTGCACCAGCCCCTTCTTGATATTTTGATTCATCAAAGTACAAATTCCATATTTCTGACACAAAGTTTGGAAATCTCTTGTCCCAGCCCACCTTTGGATATTTATTTTTAGTGTTGTTGGATTGAGCATGGGTATTATGTTCAGACTTATGACATTTCTCAATTATTTTAGGACTGTCAAGAATTGATAATTATGACCTCTGGGAAAGTAATACTTCGGACAAACATGGTGAGAAATTACCAAATCAGACTCACGCGAGTAATTTCCTATGACTGGGAATTCATTAGAGGAAAGTTCATTATGGGATTCCAAGTTTGTGACAGTATGCTTCAAATATTTTCTCAGTTGATCCTGATCATATTAGGGTTTCCCTTCATTGGTAACCATAAGTTGGACCAATCTATACTAAAATATCCATGTAATGTTTTAGACTAGTCCCTGATTAACAACATTCCATAGGCCTCTAGAATGTCTACAATTATGATATTTATGACCTAACGAAACTTTGGGTTATAGGAAATCCTAATCATAACATCCTTTAACTCCCCAATAACTTTCACTTCAGTTTTGTATAGTTGAATTATATGCATTTCTCTTTTGGTGGGGATATCATTTAACTTCTTGCATACTGAAAGAGGCATAACATTGGAGGAAGCACCAGAGTCAACCAAACAAGTGTTTAAGTTCATGTTATAAATTTCAAAGGTTAATAGAAAAGGTGGAACATATTACCTAGGATTCTTATTGGTCATCATTGTATTCATGTTAGGATTTTGAATCTCCTCAAGGCTTCATGTACCCAAGCTTGAATGTGGGCTTGGATTTGAAATGAGTTTGTCATCCTCATCCAAGGCTTGCAACAGTAAATCTTTTTGTTGAGGAATTTTACACAAGTCCATCACCGAAATGTTAGCTTTTAATTTCTTCAGGTATTCTACCACATTATACTCTAGCTTTGTCATTTCGTTAGCTGGGAACTTTAGGCCAGAACTTAGCGGTGGGGTCAATTTATATAAAGGGGCAAAATTTGGGGTTCTCTTAGGAGCTTGTGTAATGGTAGGTTGGTTTTTCAAGACGGGTGCCTTCCTCCTAGTTTGGACTACCAAAATTTTAGGAAAGTATTCTTCTTCTGTAGGAACGTTAAAAGATGATGTGTGACTGACATCCTATAGAACCATAGTTGTTTTCTCAGGTGGTTCACTGACTTCATTATCCATAGTATTTGATGTATGATCATTGGGTTGTTCGGTCAGGGAATAACCATCCAAGAAATGATTCGCCAACATATTCAAAGCATTCACGCATTATGGGAAATCCCTTTCTGAATGATGTTCTTGATGATAGTTACAATATGAATCTGAGGCAACCTCTCCCAAGTCAATGTTCAAGTTGGAAGGAGGGGCTATAGGGCCTTGAAAGGTGGATTTTTTCTAAACAAATGTTTGTAAGGCCTAGGGTTTTATGTGCCTTCCTCTACATTACTCCTCATGTCTAAAATCTTATTGGACAACTTCTTAACCATTCTTTGTAAGATTTCCATATCTGCATTATCCTTTTCCTCGTTATGTTTTGTTTGTTTACCATGAAACCATGTTAACAAAATCCATTGCCTAAGTGGTTGTTGTGTTTCTTTCTTTAATAAATAAATCTTCTATATTTGTAGCCTTTAATTTTAAATTCAATAATTTTGGCTTCCTCAAAGTTTTCGGCAAGATTAGTTTAAGTGGACCTCTTAATGAACATGGAGATAAAGGTCTATAATGCGTTAGCATACACCTCAATTTGTAGTTCTTGGGTGGGATCAACATCCGTTTGAGACTTGTTGAGGATAGTTTTGAAATTTTGGTTGAATTCCTTGAATTTCTCCTTGGGGCCCATAGTGTTATAAAATAGTTGATCCATCAGGGCCCCAATAGTCATTTCTTAGGAAAATTTATCTAGGAAATATTTTTGAAATTTTGTCCAACTGTTAATGGAACCCTTCGGGAGTTTGAAATACCATGTTGAATTCGAGTTCTCAAAGGTATAATGGAACAGTATGCATACTACATATTCATGTTGGACATTCATAAATCTTATTTCCAATATAAATTTCTTGATATGGTCCTCAAGTAATTTGGAGGTTTCAGGATCAATTTTTGGGAGAATTTTTTTGGGTGCCTAGGAAAATGATGCAATATACTTGGTAAGGATAGGGAATCCCTAGAAAACCATGGTTGATTGTTTGTAGGTTGGTTTTTACCCTCCAGAACTTGTTCATTGTTATTTTCCATATTATCTGACTTGTTATCTAAATTTTCTGAATTAGAACTTGATTCCTCAGACTTTGAATCGTATGTGCTCAAATAGGTACTTGATGGTGGGTTGATGAGAGGAGTTTCAGGAATGAAACTGATAGGTTGGTAAATTTGAGTAAGAGAAAAATCTATTAGATATTCAACTGTATGAACAAAGGTGTGATCTGGGGTATCGACAATTGGTCTTCTAGTATGCTTCTTGTGAGGAGGAAACAGAGCTAACAACAATGCTCTGATTTATCGAACTTAATCTCTCGTAATTCTTCTAAACACATTGATTTCATTGTGAGGGATCGCGCAAGGTATTTCTGGGTGAAGGTATGAACCGTCTTCAGTGTGCGGTGACTCACTTGTAGTGGGGGTACCTTCAATCTTAAGGTTGTCCTCAAAAGGACTAGACATGGATGTGGGTTGTTTTGAATATGTAGGCTAGTTGAGATAATATTTTGTTTAAAGAATTGTTTTGACTAGCCATGCATTCATTCAAGCCCTCCTTCTAGCACCAATTATGTTGAGGGGTCAAAATTCCCTTTAACTCAACAGCAGGAATCATGCCCAGAGATGAGGCCCAATTAGACTCTTCCCTATTTG
Organism: Picea mariana; assembly: GCA_032191745.1. Classification (NCBI taxonomy): domain Eukaryota; kingdom Viridiplantae; phylum Streptophyta; class Pinopsida; order Pinales; family Pinaceae; genus Picea; species Picea mariana. The sequence continues at coordinate 19,297 of JASDQU011401522.1, read as the reverse complement.
GGATGACGTGATTCTCTAGATGGATGATCCAACAAGTTTCAATGGTCTTTAATATGTTATCGAATTGGTATTTATAGATTGTTTTATGTTTCTTGATAAGTTCATTTATTAAGAGTTCAATGACCAAATTCTTAAGAAGGTTGGGTTTAGGCTAACCTCTTACCAACAACATGTAGATGACACCTCTCTTCAACCAATATCAAACAGTAATATTTCTTATAGATTAAGCAACAAACAACATCTAAGAAATGGAAGACATGCAAAAATGAAAAACAATCGGAAATAATTCTAGTTACTGTATAACACAAATTTTATAACACCATCATATTCATGCCAATGTATATTCAGTGACTGCAACATTTCAAGATAACTTAAACACAATTATTTTCTTACTAAATCACTTTTAGTAGACAACAACAAAGTAGAAAAATCCTTAAATTATGTTACTCCACAAGATTTCGCAAAAACATATTGTCTTCGGCTCTACATGAGCTTCTGAATTAAACTTCAAAATAATTCTTTCTCCAATTCTTTCACTCCTTACACAAAACCATTGACCCCTCAAAATTAGGTCGACCTCTTTATTTATATAAAAACCACATGAAAAAATATCAACAACTTTCATTTAACTAAAGAAAATAAAAATATAAAGTGGTTCATGTTCACACGAACACCATTAGTGAGCTCCAATTATCTCATAGGATTTTCCTTGTCATAATTAGACCACTGGGACAATAGATCTTCATAGGTATGAAGGTACGGAAATTGATGATGATCCATCGACATGTTGAGCTTATCCTTCATTTCCATGACTCGGTTTCTAAACTGATATATCTCGAATCTTAGATTATTTATGGCCCACGTTGATCCTATCAGTTTGTCGATGATTCCCTTCACTTGTCCCTTTTCAAGGGCTCGGATATCCTAAATGTTTTCTCCAAATTATGCATTGATCTCTCTGATTTGTTGTACTATTACATTCAAATCAAGGAAATCATCAGGAGCACCAAATTTTGGGAGTTGAAGTTCTATCATCCTCTTGTTTATGTTTTTCCAATTTCTGAGACACTCCTCCCATCTCTCCTAAATTTTCTATTGTGGTTCAATTACCAATTGTACCCAATATTCTGCTACTACCTTGATCCTAACTAAGATCTCGTCGGCAAGCATTCTAATTCCATGTTCTTCTTCCCCTCAACCCTTTTGTATCTCTATGATATACTCAATTTATGCCAGTACTTGATGAGCCTTCTCCAACCATCTCATCATTTATTTATATGCTACGAGGCTGACCAATTTTTCATCTTGGTAACTCATGATCATGGTCATAAAAACCTCCCTATCCGATTTAAATTGAGTATAAATCTCTTCAAATTAAATTCTCATGAACCTAACCACTTGGGTAGTATCTTGATAGTATTCCACCTAATGTATGAGACGCACCAACTATGCTCTCATAGAACCAACTTCTCGTTCATCCTCTCTTTCTTTGCCTATGGTGGAACTAGATATAGCCATACTTTTCCCTAACAATTCACTTACTATGGATTGTCTTGTGTCAAACATAGGTTCTTTCGTGGTGATCATTACCGCATTTCCCAAAGTGATTATTGTTTTTTTTTCCAGTTAGTTTCACAACCAATTATATTTTCCTATCATAAGTGATGGCTTGGACATTGTCTACTTCATCCATTGGATCTAGGGTCCCCCCATGAGAGGGAATTTCCTAAATTTACTGGTGTATGAAAATGATCAATTACCATTTATTTTCCTTTGTTGACTTCAGGCTTCTAATGAATGGTTCCTTCAACTTGTTCTTGAGTTGTTTGAGACTTCCCAGCATATCTTGTTGACCCCACCTCTCTCCTAATAAAATAATATCCAATTTTCTTTGTACTTGGGGAATTTCCCATTATCTTTATAACTATGTTTTTGGTTGGGATTGATGACCTTGAGAGTGTGGAATGTGTTGGAGGTCCCATAGTAATTTCCTCAAGTTATTTATTGCCTTTGGGACAAACATTATCATCTCTTTTTGTGGTGTCACCTCCTGACAAATATTCATCATTTAGGTTTCCATGATATTCTCCTTTCACTGGTGCATTGTGTTGGAGTGTTTGGGTTGACCCGGGTTCTACTTTATGTTTCCAACAAAACCCTACAAACCATCGGCCCTTCTAGAGACCAAAAGGAAACATTGTGCACATAGTGCATAATGAAGTCTCACATAGTGCATAGGACCGAGATGTTTTCAATCGTGGAAGGGATGTTTCTCATGGGGATGTTAGACATATTTTATACCTCAAATATATCAAATCTATCATTCTATTAGCATCCATTCTGCAGGAAATATCATGATTTTATTCTAGTTCGTGTAGCATTTTACTTCGACCAGATTAATTCATTCATCATAAACAAAGTAATTGCAAGAAATAAAACAACATTCCACACAGAGATGCACATTTTTACTGTGGTTCACCCCCCCGAGCTACGTCCACAAAGATCTGGAATTATTCTCTCTTTTATTCATCTTCATCAAGTCATTGTGTTGCGTGCATTTCATCAAAAGTGCATATGAGATTCACATGTATATGTGAGGCTGACTAGTGTCGCACTATGCTCCAAATCTTGTAGACTAACCCTGAATTACAATGCATCCTTTTCTCTCCAAAACTGAATCAATATTAGCTCCATAGCTCTTAACCAAAACTAACCACTCAAAAACTTATCCAAGACTAATTCTATATCCTCAGATCTTACAATACATATTTATACTACAAAATGGGTTAAAAATCGTTACAATAATGACCAAAACCCTAAACCTAAGTGGATTAGGTTTGTACACATTCTAACTTCCTACGTGCGTGGTTGATCTTCTTCATCCTTCCTTCCTTTGACTCTTTTGCTTCCTCGTGCCGTTTTTTCTTCCTTTGATCTTCTTCCTCCTTCCTTCCTTATTCTCCGGTGAGCGCTCTTTTTCTGGAACCTTTTCGAAATACCTTTCTTGATTTTTTCATTGTTCCCCAAAAATTCATGTGCCAACAGGCCCCAAACACTCACCTGTGGCTCATCTAGAGCCACTCAGGCAGTGTTTTCATCCTGCACTGACTTCTCCAACGTGTGGAATTTTCCTACAATATATTCAACTCGAGTTTTTAGCTATGTGCTCTTCTCTGCTAAAAACTCCATAATATGCACAGTGATATGCTCCTTCAGCAAATATTCATTCTCCAATCCAACCTTTTCCACTTGACCATTATCTTCATTAACATCTGTAATACTTTTCTTTGCACTTTATTGCAATGGCTCCAACTGCACCTGCCTTGACTGCTTCTCTGCCTGTATGCTCTTCAATTATGCATGTAGGGTTATCAATTCCTATGAACTCTTCATCCTATATCATATGTTTATCACTTTTTATCTTTGTTTGAGTTCCTACACTACATTATTTACACCTTCTTCCTTCTTGTCTAACTCCTACAATTTATCATCCTCCTGGAGATTAGTCCATAATTATGCACACCTATCATATAGTTGTGTGATTTCCTTAATCATCTGCACAATACTCTCCTTGTGAGTTGTAACCTCTTTCTCCCTCTTTGTTATCACCTTTGGTGGCATGCTGGGTGCTAGCAGTGCCATCAACTTTTTAATGTGTCTCTTACAATCCTCCATAGTCTCCACTATCTTCTCGATCTTCTCCCCCATTGGTATATTTCCTCCTTCTGCATTGTCAGGAATTGTTTTAAACACTTCTTCTACATGTTTCTCTATTCAGCAAGTGTGTTGCCTAGCTTCATCCCTCTCAACCTGCACATGGTTGATTGTTATATTTATCATTTCACTTACTTGAATAACCAATTGTAAATCTGTTGCATCTAATTGAGCCCTCAATTGAATCTCATGTGCAACACTGACTTGAAGTTTATACAATGCCTTCATTGGGACCTTGGGAAGTGCCAATTCCAAGTGATCTTTGTCTTTCAATTTCTTTTGCGCTATCTCCTCATCAAAATGAAACATGTCCTGAGTGATACAAAAATTTCCAGTCCCCAATGATATGGTCTGAACCGTCTCCTGTGATGGAACTGTCTTTTCCTGATCATTTTTTTGTTATTGTGCCTTGTTGTTGTGACGTATTTAGTTGTATTTGTTCCAATGTGTCCTTAAATTCTGTCATATTCTTCATTATCTCTTCCCTTTGCTTCTCAACATCATCCCATGAATTTGCTTCATTGTCTTGCACCTTCTCGGTGACCAAATCCACATCATCTTCTGTCAATGTAAGCTCAGGGATTCCCTTATGCACCTTCATCTTTTTGCGCTTTCCTCCTACCTGTAATATTGTCCTCTCCATGGGCAGTGTCTCTGGCTGTGTTTTGTACTTGATATGTCCATGTATGGTAGATATCCTCCTCCAAGTTCCTCCTGTGTAGGAACATGTTGAGCACTCAACACACACTAAAAAATCCTATGTCAATTTTTCACTTTTTTGGGTACCACTTGATCTTTGCACTATCTGGCTCAATTTCATTTTGAAAGATGTTTTGTCTTTGCTTGTTCTCTTGACTTTCATTAGCTATTTAGTTTTTTTCGAATTTATGAAACCCCATGAATTAAAAAGGATTAAATAAAGAATCAATAGCCAAAAGACTTTACCTGACGCACTCAAAATTTGGCATCGGAAGGAATCCATAGAAGGAAAAGAGCCACTCAGGAAACCTTAGTCACTGAGCACTGATCTCCATCGACATCGAAAAAAGTAATTTTTGTTTGTGCCAAAGTTTTTCATAAGGATGTCTTTGATACCCGATGCACTTATCGGAATCGAGGAAGGCCTAAAATAATTTCAATGAAAATTTTGACCACGCTAAATATTTTTTTCGATCGTCGATCCCCGAAGAAATTCGACATCGAGAATTTTACAAGGAAACTAATCCAAAAAAAAAAAAAATGTGATAGGTTTATCGCACATCGCTGACCCCTGACACCCTTTCAGCATCAGCGAACCCAGGTTTGTTTTAGAGTGCACAACTAGAAGAAAGTGTCGACTCCAATTAATACACGCGAATTAGGTCATTGGTCTTCAATGCCACGTGTCCTTGCCAGATTGGAGAAACATACGGTCCAGTCTTACCCCAAGTCATTCCTGGATCCCTAAGTTTGAGTCACACCTTTGAGTCAGCTTTTCCATGATAGCATTTGTACGATGAAATCGATTGGCGTCGAAGGTTTTTTATAGAAGGATTTCAACGAAAAACTTCCATGGCACATTGTCGATCCCCAATCTACCCACTGAGAGAGTGACACGATGGGACGTTTTAGTATTAGGTACGATCGAATTTGTGAGAATTGAAGGGAATAATTAATACAAAATATTGCATTAGTTTCTACCTCATGCATCGATCAAAATAGTCATTTAAAATCCTCGATAGACCACATCACCCTCCACACCTCTGCCATCAACCCATGATGAATTGAATTTGTAGAGATTCGACGACAGATTTGTTTAAATTTCACTCATCACCTGAATTGAATGGTTGATGTGACATGGTAAGTTCTTCTCTAGTTTAAATTCTCTTGAACCGTTGTAAATGAAATCATTCTGCGTGCAAAGAAATTCGAAGCATCCAAAGAAGCAAGAAGAGTAATTCAAAAGTTGCAGAGATCCCGTGAGTATCAAATAACCAAGTTTAGCAAGATTTATAGGTATGTATCCAAGTCTGTGGATTTTGTGTGGTTTCATTTCATACATTTTCTATATGGATCTATTCTTTACACAGTATCTGGAAGTTTATTTCAATTATAGGAACAATGTCATCAGGAAATCCAACCACTAGATGATCGTCGAGGGCGCCCACGCTGAAAGAACTAGAGGTAGGTGAAGGCTCTTCTCCAGGGGCTGCAAAACAATTAGAATATACTTTGAGGTCGAAACCATTCATTAATACATCTATAAAGAAGGTTTTCACTTAACCTCCGGCCTTTGGAGACATAGAGGAAATCACAGGGACTAAGGTGACACTCCCACATTGGGGAGAAATATTCAAAAAGATCAATCGGGAGGAATTCCAAAAATATATCCCGCACAGTGACCCAAATGTGAGAAAGATCAACAACGAAGCTTTTCCGAATATCCGATGGTCATACCTGCACATGGTAGCAAGAAGAACTCTGGTGTTCCCCTATATAGAACTTCTGAAGTGGCTTATCGACCACACAGACACACAGAAGCGTTTAATAAATGATGAAAATGGTGGGTGTGTCGGGGTATTCCTTCTAGTGGAGGTCCATAAATATTACAAACTTTGATACCTCGAGAAGCGGTTGAATACAAATTTCGTTGTGAATTTTTATGAGCGCCATGACACCAGTCGGGTGATGGCCTCATGGTGGAGAGAAGATAAGAAATACACCAACCCGAGCACAAGATTGTACCAGATGGCCAACTTAAGGGAGCCATACATCCACTTGATGGCTCTCATATTCCAATTATATGGGGATAAGGACTACTCCAGATTCTCAGAGGCATGGATGCCTCTAGCTTACACAGTGGCCATTTTCGGGAGCCATCATTTCTAAGAAACTAAGCATATGCATACAACAGGCTCAAACATCAAAGGAAGGAGAGACACCAGCCTTCTACATGGATTCATATTTATTTGATGTCATGTGTGCCAAAAACATTTTTGCAGGCATGAACCTGAGCTAGCACATCACAGAGCTCTCGGTCCATGTATATTTCAGCATCCTATGGGAGAACAGGTACAATAAATCATACTCCCTCATTTGCAATGGATTCATCGTATGTATTTATTTCATTATTTTCAAGAAAGAATGCCCAAGACTATCGATCGTAGCCAAAAAGATGATATCAAAGGTAGGCCACTAGTACTTGGATGAGTGAGACACATACAACAGAGTGTTCGAGGCCACCATAACACCACATATTTTACCCGCGCATGTCCCTGACTGACTTGTAGTGGGAGAGATATGCTACCAAACCATCCCGCAATGCTACAATGCCACTCTGGTCAAGGACAAGAAAATGGTGTTCATACCTTATGGTTTCCATGTAGGCTTCTACATGGAGAAGGACACTGCTCAAGATAAACAAGAAGGGCTGAGCCAATTAGAGTTCAGATTCCAGACCTCCCGATTCCACAAGCACGATCCAAAGGTTTTGGTCTTGAAACATGAATCACAAGTTTCATCCTGCTGGCCATATTCCCATGACAAATTTGAAGATCAAGTCTTCACAAAAAATGCTCAGGATTGGGACGAAGTGGTGGCAAGGATGGTCGACCCCAAAATGACCAGGTTCAAATCCATGAGTCTGGATGAACAGAAAATGACCATAGAACAATTGTCTCAAGAGGCCCTCAGAGCCAGGGAAGAAATGATAGTGGCAGAAGCAACATAGGTCCCCCTAGTAGCTCCAATGAAAGAAAAAGGTTTCCCTATGACACAGGACGCGTGGGAAAGGGGTTGCTCATGATAGAACAGGCACAAAGAATAATTGATCAACTGCAAGATGAACCAGACCTCTCAGGAATGATAGGATGCCTTTTTGATAACCCATATGAAATCTAGACAGGCCCAAGCGACCTAGAACTAATAGACATTGATGAAATTGTTGGGTTAGACGACCCTGAAATCACAATGGCGTAGGCTGGATCACTAGGGGGTGTTTCAGCTCAGTCGGAGACAGTCAAAATATCAGGGAGAGTAAGTGCACCAGACCCCCTCTGTGAATTAATAAACATCTAATATGATGAAGAGAGCTCGGAGGTATCCCTGGTGACCCCTATACAAATCATAGAGGAAAAGGAGCCAAAGAAGGCATCTTCCCCAACTCCCTATGCTCAAATTTGCCTTCCACATAATGAAAAAGAGGTTGAAAGTGTCTTAGAATTTAAGCTTCCCAATGCATCAGAGACCCAAGCAGATAGTCCGAAGGATGATTTAGGGTCGAGCGAACAAAAGGAAGAAGCTCTACAATAGGAAATCAACATCTCAACAGTCGATGATCAGGTAAGTACCGAACCCACCCCCAACGCCTCAATTTTAGTCGGTACTCAACTTTCCGATGAGCAACAAATAGAAGTTAGACCCTCTGAACACATGGAGGAAGTTCAAGAACCCAGTCTTGAACAAATATACACCATCGAGATCCTGGTAAATATGCTCACCTAGGGAGATCAGCAAATCCTCAAGCCCGTGGACAAAGTAGTTGACATACATGCCATCGCTTATGACTGAAAAAGGAAATATATCATGCAGATAAACACCAAGAAGAGGAGGATCACTCTAGATTGCTTCGTCCTCATCACCACAAAGGAATATTTGATCAACACAGAGAATGCTAAGATGTCCAAACTTATCGACGCATGGACGGAAATCAAAGATGCCACCTTGGACAGAGAAAAAAGGATGAAGAAGAGTTGGTTGCTACTCTGAAGGAATTAGAACATTTGCGTCACTTGGAGAAATATTACAAGGACACCACATAGGCCACGGTGTTCCTAAGAAGTGAATTCCAGGAGGCCTACAACAAATTTACAGATGAGTGACACCTATTCACTGCAAGGATAGTTGAGCTTCAGGGAGACGCCCTTATGGCACTAGATATGTGAAAATATATAGAGAGGTGGTACGAGAAAGTGTACCAAGCCATGGAAAGGATCGACTATATTAGCGTAGTGAAAAAGGGCCAAGATGCTGAAGAGCATGACATCTGGCTGCTAAGGGAAAGCAGCATCGACCGCATAAGGAAATCGGTTGAATATTGGGTTAAAATGGCTCAAGAACCTCATCGGGAAATCCAAGAGAAATGTTCCAAGTGCGAGAAGATCTAGACCAATATCAACCGAGAAATGAGGGACATTGGCCTCCCCAAATTCGACACAGCCGATGGTTTTGTCGACTTGCGTGACATAGTCAAATCACATGTCAAACAAGACTCATCATGGGCTGAGGAAATAGAAAAGGTGGCATACATGGCCCTAGGATAGGTGCGATAGTTTTTGGAGCACTTGATCAAATCTCGAGCCATGTTGCAATAGTTAAGTGCCAGAATATTCAAGTATCGAGCACAAGAAGTAGAGATAAGAGAGATTATTTCGGCTCGACTGGAGGTTGCCCCCTCGAAGAGGCCCGTGAAAATTGCTCTCAGAATCAGAGTGATATTTCTGTTGTTATTCTTATATCATTTCAGTGTTATTGTGGTGATTACTCTGGTTATATTGTTGTTATTCTTCCATTTCTAGCATTTTATTTCTATTCTGCATATTTTTTATATCTGGTATATTAAAAGTGGTATTAGAGCACTTTCCTTGGCAAAAATTGTGGGTAATTTTTTTTTTCAGGGTAGAGACGTATTTCAGTGACTTTAAGCCACATATATTTGTCGTTACGTGCATAAACCCACGGTTGAGGGATTCATACACACAAGAAATGCAAGTGGTTCTTAAGCACACCTCTGTTGGCTACCCTTGTAACCCCTGTTGGTACCCCTTTGAGTGGTAGCACATCAGACAGCACCTATGTATGGATCGGCCTAGATTTCCTGAAGCCCTCTTTAGATAAACCGATCGGTCACCTGACTGCTATAGTGACACTGAGAACATCACTCGGGAAGATACTCTCTAGTACCTGGGTAGTCGGGTAGTACGGCTAAGGGTGCGGTATATCCTCCTTAATTAGTGCCCTGAGATATTGGGTCGAGTACTACTATTGGACTCTGCACATATATTAGAGAGCTATAGCACAGGGCAAACCCATGTCTATAGAACCCTTGAATACCTAACCCTTGGGGATAGAAACATAAACAAATTAAAACAGACAAGATCTATTTCCGTGCAACTATGTTCAGGTTTCCAAGTAAATACACATTTCTTTCTGATTAAGCATTTGGGAATTTCCTCTCTACAATATTCTTCAAACTGGAGTATAACTCTACAGGTGTAAAAAAAAAAAAAAAGTCTGGAAATCTTTCACCATTGTTTGAGACCTATTCCATTAGATTCATCTCTTCACCCGTATCACATTAATATGTATCATTTTTCGGAAAAATGTTTGACCCCGCCTGCCCCTTTTCAGTTCCTCCATCCTCACGGCCCATATCTATATCCAAGACTTGGAATCTCGCTTCAAAACCTTGCAATCTAGTCTCATCGAGACCCAACAAGAAGTGAAACAACTCAGTGCCAATGTTGTCACCATCAATACAACCATGCAATCCTCAATGGAGGAAATCAAACAAGACCTCACCACCCAGCTTGAATCATTCTTTTTAGCACTCTACACCAAACTGCATATCCCTATAGATAGCCCTTCCTCTTCCTCACCTCCACATACTGACAGTGAACATTCCTCTCATTCCCAAAACTTTCAGAACCATCACTTTCAACGTGACCTATGCCTTCCATGGGTGGATGTGACCAAATTTGATGGCTCGGACCCCACTAGTTGGGTAACCCAAATGGAACATTATTTCTCTTTATACAGCATTACAGATGACTTGGCCAAACTTTGGTATGGTGTTCTCCATCTAGATCAAGAACGTTGGTAATGGTGGCAATGGAGAAAAAATTCTCATCAAGGGTATATTTCTTGGACACACTTTGTGGTAGAGATTTATGAATGCTTTGACACTGACACCAACCATTTGGGCCATTTGACAAAGGTTAAACAATCAGGAACAGTGGAAGACTTTATAGTTTCCTTTGAGCACCTAGCTTTTTGGACAAAGGGCAAGCCTGATGCCTTTTCTGAGAATGTTTTATCAGTGGCCTCAAGGATGAGATTTGGGCCCATGTACTCATGGATTTGCCTCAGAGTTGGGTGGAGGATACTAAAAGAGATAAAGAATCACAACAGGTTGTATCTTCTCAAAATCGGAAACAATCCTTTATCCCTTTCCCTAAACCAATAAATCCCACTACTCCCTCCGCTCCACTAAAGATCCAAAAATTGACCAGGGCTAAAATGGCTTAACGCCAACTCAAAGGCCTTTGTTATAATTGTGATGAGAAATATTTCCCAAGCCACAAGTGTAAGGAACAAAATCTATTTATGGAAATATCCGAGGATATTTTGGAAGAGGATATTGAAACTCCCCTTGTGTCTGAGTCACCTGAAATGCCCGACATAACCCCTCCCTCAGACCCTCCTAAAGTAGAACCGGTCATTTCCCTCAATCCTCTCACTGGCTTCTCCACTCCCCAAACCCTCAAGATAATCGGTACATCAAGCATCAGAAGGTCATCATTCTGGTTGATAGTGGAAGCACCCATAATTTTATTCATCACTGGATTGCCCAAGAAACTCATTGCTACATCCATGTCATCAATAATTTCCAAATCATGATTTCCAATGGTGGTTCCATGAAATGTGGAGGGTGTTGTGAAAATGTGCATCTCCAAATTGGTGACTACCACCTGAAATCTCATATGTTTGCTATCGACATGGGCGGTTGTGACATTGTGTTGGGTGCAGACTGGCTATGGAATTTGGGCCCCATTCTCATGGATTTTAAGGAATTAACCATGCAAGTTGACCAGGAGGGTCACCAATATAAGTTCCAAGGCATCATCGTTAGTTCACCTGAGATCATTAGTTCCCATCGCATGGAAAAGTTGCTCAAAAAGGGTCATTCTGGTGTTATTGCTCAACTCTGTGCCATACAAGAAATAGAAACACCCTCGATGATGCAAGACCTCCAAGCCATCATTTCTAAACATCAAGTGGTCTTTTCCACTCCCCAGGGACTCCCTCCTTCACATGGATTTCATGATCATTCCATTCCCCTTGTACCTGGAATCCTTCCTCCCAATATTTCTCTGTATCATCACCCCTTTTCCCAAAAAAAATAAATTGAGAAAATGGTCCAGGAACTCCTTAATGCGGGCTTTATCCGCCCTAGTACGATCCCCTACTCTTCTCTTGTGGTTATGGTACTGAAGAAAGAAGGTTCATGGTGAATGTGTCCTGACTTTCATGCCCTCAACAAACTTACCATTAAAGACAAATTTCCCATTCCTATCATTGATGACCTCCTGGATGAACTGAGTGGCGCCCAATTCTTTACTAAACTTGATCTTTGTTCAAGCTACCACCAAATACGTATGAAAGAGGCAGACATTCCCAAGACTACCTTTAGAACTCATGAGGGCCACTATGAGTTTTTGTTCATGCCCATTGGCTTGTGTAATGCCCCCTC
>JASDQU011401521.1:44185-57856 GCA_032191745.1 Picea mariana | reverse complement strand
GGGGACGATGTCGGGCATCACCCCTCCCCCCTTTGCATCAATATCACTCCCCCACTTTGCATCGATACCCATGCTTTATTCTAGACCAATATATCATCAAAGAATATTATCACAAACTTGCAGAGAAAGGGTTTAAAAATCTTGTTCATGAGACTTTGGAAAGTGGATGGAGCATTGTAAACACTGAAAGGCATCACTAGAAACTCATAATGAGCTTCATGTGTTCTGAAAATTTTTTTATGAAGCTAAATGTGAGGAGAGATGTTCATTTTTATGTAACATGTTATGCCTCCAATCCCTCTATGGGAGGACTCCTTGTTCCATGTGGACCACAAAACACATCCTTCGATATTAGGGACCTTACATTCTTCATGCTCCTAAGTTTTAACCAAGAGAATGATGCCAACATGCTCTATGTGTGATTCCCATGTTGGGCATCACTTGTCCCCCCTTTTCATCAGTACCCCTCCCCCACTTTGCATCGATTCCCATGTCTTATTACAGATCAAGATATCATCGAAGAATATTAGCACAAACTTGCAAAGAAAGGGTTTAAAAATATTTTTCATAAGACTTTGGAAAGTGGATGGAGCATTGAAAACACCGAAAGGCATCACTATAAACTCACAATGAGCTTCATGTGTTTTGAAGGTTGTCTTTGAGATGTTTACCTCTTTCATCATGATTTGGCAGTATCATAAACGTAGATGAATATTAGTGAAAAAAAATCTCCATAAAGTTCATCAAGAAGATCATCAATAACAGGGATGGGAAACTTTTTGTTGATTATCAACTTATTGAGATCCCAAAAATCAAGACACCTTCACCAAGTTGATTCATTTTTTAATAACATGACTACTAGTGTTGAGTGAGGGCTTGTACTAGTACATATGACCTTTTCCTCCAACAACTCATGAATGATCTTTATATTTCATTATTTTTTGAAAAAGGGTGGCAATAAGGAAGTTCATTTGGTGGTTAACTTCCTGTAATCAACAAAATGTCATGGTCATGCTCTTCTTGGAAAGGGGGTTAACCCTTTGGTGTCTTCAAGACTTAATAATGTTTGTCAAGGACCAGATGTAAGTCTAGGTGGATTTCTTGTGTTGGGATATCCATAACCTATATAGAATTAAATTGGGAAATAATGCCAAAGTGGTCCTTCTTTAATAGCTTCTCCATATGATGAGAGTTGACTATTTCAATAGATCTTTTCCTAAATCCCTCGAAGAGTGTGTACATGACCCTCTTGAGTGAAACCCATATATAGTTCGTTGAAATCCATGGTGATTGATCCCAACATGCATAGTCATTCTTCCCCCGATATTGTATCACACCCACCCATATCGATGGAAAATATATGGGTTTTGTGTTAATATCCTTCCATCTAGAGTCTAACATTTTCATGTCTCCCCCCACATTTCATGATACTTCCATTGATGTTCATGATTTGAAATTTGTGCACCAAGTGTAGAAAACAATGGGTTTCTTCTTTCACTCTCTTGTGAATGAAATTGTGAGTACTTCCACTGTCAACTAGGACTATGAATTTCTGAATCATTTCTATTTTTTACACCAATGACTTGGAGCATATTTTTAACACAATTATATTAAATTCCTCATCTTTGGTGATCTTCCATTTCCATTGGAGACAACCTTTGTACTTCCAAGGGATAAGTAGGAGTTGTGCTTGGGGAAATACCCTGGGAAGGATGAGTGCAGGGAATGAAGGTTGGTTTTTTATTTGTGAATTGATCATTGTATATGTTTCTAAAGTCGTATGTGTTGCTTCCAACCATGTAGTAGGATGTTGCATTCTAACGTGTGCTCAAATATTCTTCTTGACGCCACTAATGAAACATTATTTATAAAAATAATATGTTAATTACTCAATATAGATAGCTAATTTCTCAAAGGTTGTTATAAAGTCTATGATTGAGCCTTTTTTTGCATAACTCGGTAAGCCACCCCAAATGGTGAGTATCTTTCTCGAAATGTGCATAGACAACTTTAACAATTTGACTCTAAGCTATATAGCATGCATATGATTTTGTATTTCATTCTCATTATTGCCATCATTATGGATCTAGATACAAGACGTCCACCTTGAGTTTCATCATGTCATCAGTAATGTCGTGGAGGGAAAATTAATGTTCCATCTAAGTGACCCATCCAGATGGGTCAGAACCATCAAAATTGGTCAAGTCCACCTTAGGAGAATGGTGTCATATGTTACTATCCATTGATCTATTGTTGTGTGGACTCGACAAGGTTTGTGGGTGGTTAAATAGTCTTGAGTGAGAAGTTTCTTCCTAGTGTGACTCAATGTGATGTGTAGTCTAATGGTTTTCTTTTGGTGTGCCCAAATTTTTTATATCCTCTAACATATTTTGGAAGTTGTTGAACTTATCATCCAACATTTTATCTAATGTCTCATTGAACCTAGTTATCTCATCTTGATTTTCTTAAGCTACTCTTCCACACTGTCCAACATTTTTTTATTAGAGCGACTGTTCATATTGTTTGGAGAATTATGAGGGGGTTTGTAGGTAACCTTCATGGGTGAGCCCAATAAAAGAGGTTACTGGATCCTAGGGTCAAGGGAGTAACAGGTGTTATATCTCTCTAATATATGTGCAGGGTCCAATAGTAGTACTCAACCCAATATATCAGGGCACTAACTAAGGAGGCTCAATTGTGCCCTTAGTCATACCACTCGACTACCTAGGTACTAGAGAGTGATCTCCCCAAGTGTTGTTCTTGGTGCACTATAACAATAAGAGAGTCAATTGGTTTATTTAAAGCTAGTTTCAGGTATATCTAGGGGACTTCTTATATACCCAAGGGTACATGGAAGTGATATTTTGTATATAGGTATTGTTTGATGTGGTAGTACTCGAAGGGGTACCAGTAAGGGTTACAAGGGTTTCCAACAATGTTATTCCACTTGTATTTCATATGTGTATTCTTCCCCTACTACATATTTACCTATTAAATGATAGATCATTGTATTATTTAAAGACTCCAAAACATGTCTCTAAAAAAATTAAAATTTATGAGCTTGTTAACCCTAGAAAAATCTCTTAAAATCACCATAAAATAACTTGTGCAAGGTAGGGTTTGATGTCGAAAATGTAAAATGATCACAACTTTAGTTATACTTATCGGATTGGATATTATGACCCCAATTATGAAATTCCACATATTTTCTAGATCTAATGGCACTAATTTGACTGAAATATGTGCATTGTATCAAAATATATCTAATCTGCAAAATTTGTGGTCGTCACTAGAAAAAAAAAACTTAAAAATTGCAAATTTTGAATTCATGTTATCTCTACTTCCCGAACTTTGTTTTGGACAATTTTATTTTGAAATTGGGTATTTTTTCTAGATGAATTCAGATATATGGATAATTTCTTCAAATTATGCATAGAAATTTTCATAAATTTACCTAAATATTGTCATCCTCTTTTTCCTGTAAATAATCTGCAAAAAAAAAAAACTCCCACTTCATGCCCAAGAAAGATCTTTGATACAACTTGTATTGTACTTAACCCCAAAAATTTAGATCAATCACATAAAATGTAGTGAAAAATGCAAGAACACAAGAAAATAGAGATAAAAATAGAGAGTTGTGTTCACTTTCCTCTTCAAGGGGGCAACCTCAAAGAGCAATTCTCCAAATACAATAACAATTCTTGAAAAAACGACACATAACCTTCTACTGAATATATAGTTATCCATTGAGAATATTAACTACCTATGGGCCCCTTATAATGAGGGTTGACCAACTCATTTGAGCTTTATTACTAAAAAGAACCCTTTATTACAATGATTGACTATTTACTAACTATTTAATAGAACTTATTCACGGAAAGTGAACTCATACATTAATAAAGTATCTAAGTAAGGGGCTTAGGGTAGGACCCTAACACCTAATAAATCTTAGTTGTTGGGACCCATTTTTTTATTATATTTACTCCCTACTTGTCACTTAAGGGGGGGTTTTAGTGTTCTTGTTAGCATTATTTTCCAAGTTTTCAATACTACCAATTATTGTTAATTGTAAACATACATAGGCATCACTATTTTCCCAATTATGACAACTATCATTTGCTAATGTTGGGCATCTTCCCATTATTAGTCCCTGTCAAAGGCGTAGAGGGACTAGTGATCGATAATTCATTGACTTCATATTAGTTTGTCCTTTGACTAATGTTTTTTGCATAATCTCTATTGTTCGAACTAGAGAACTAAAAACATTATTTTTTATATAATAAAAAAAACCATATATGTCATGATCTCATTGGATAATAGATTCGAGGTCTTATTTCCAACTCTGTTATTCCCAATGTTTTATATGTTAGCATATCCAATTTTTTTGATCATCTACGGTCTTTCTGAATTTTTACTATTTTTATTTAAATGTTTAGATATCAAAAGTTTTGAGCATCTAGAGTCAGTTTTTTATTAGTTGACTTCATATTAGTTTGTCCTTTGACCAATTTTGTTTTGCATAGTCTCTATTATTCGAACTATTGTTATTATTATTATTATTAAGTACTTAAAGAGGCATTTTTATTATTATGTGCGTAAACAGGCCTGCCACACTTATTATGTGCGTAAACATTCTTTCTTAAATGTTTACACAACGCGAGGCCCTTGGACGGTCCTGACAGCCTTAAATGTTTACCTAATAGGCCTCACAACCTTAAATGTTTACTTAACAGGCGTGTTACAATACATTTTCCTCTGATTTTTTTATACAATGTTGTCTGCAATGAATATGGGAAATATTTTTCTTCACCGACATTACTGGTTCACTGGTCCATGCTTGCTCGTTGGTTCACTAGATGTTGTTTATTGTTGTTTGATTCAACTTTGCAAAGTTGAGTTCATGTAGCTGCAGTTGGACCTATTGGTGCTTGTTCACTGGTTTTTTGTTTGCTTCTTGCTCTTGTTTGCTTCAACTTTGCAAGGTTGAGGTCATGCATCCGCAAATTTCTTAAATTTTTACACAGTGGGAGGCCCTTGGAAAGTCCTCACAGCCTTAAATGTTTACCTAGTAGGCCTCACAACCTTAAATTCTTACTTAATAGGCGTGTTACAATACATTTTCCTCTGATTTTTTGATACAATATTGTCTGCAGTGAATTTGGGCAATATTGTTCTTCACCGACGCTACTGGTTGACTAGTTGATGCTTTCTCGTTGGTTCATTGGATGTTGATTATTGTTGTTTGATTGAACTTTGCAAAGTTGAGCTCCTGCAGTTGCAGTTGGACCTCTTGGTGCTTGTTCACTAGTTTTTCATTTGCTTCTTGCTCTTGTTTTCTTCAACTTTGCAAGGTTGGGATTCTGCATCTACAGTTGGACCTATTGTTGAAGTTTACACGATAGGGATTTTTCATCCGCGATTGGAACTGCGCTTCTGGCGTTCCCCATTCACAGCTCAGTCTCAGTGCCATGGTTTCATTCCTATTCATTGGTTGTTGTTTTCTATTTCCAATTTGAAAGTAATAATTTTCAATACTGGGAATGTGCAAGTCAAAATCCTCTTGCAGAACATCTTTGTATGTGACTACCACGACCAAAGAAACAAGAAATCGAAATCACAGCCACAGTGACATATAAAAAAGGAAATTGAATTTTCTCCTCGTATTTTCTATTCCTAAAAACCATATGTTTGGTGCATTTTTTTCATGTTGTTCCCTTCCAAAACGTCTTGTTCCCCTTTGAATGTCAATGCTGGACACAAAACCCACCTCTATTGCAGCCACAATGAGATATAAAAAAGGAAAAGAAATGTTCTCCTCATATTTTTTGTTCCATAAAACCATACGTTTGATGCATTTTTTTTCATGATGTTCCCTTCCAATCACATATGCCCACTTCCATGTCCTGGACATCAAACCATATCTCGTTGGAAAATAGAAATGCAAAAAACAATATGGGGAACAACATGAAAAAAATGCACCAAACATATGGTTTTCGGGAACAGACAATATGAGGAGAAAATTTGAATTCGTTTTTTATGTCACTATGACTGCAATAGAGGTGGGCTATGTTTCGAACATTGACGTTCAAGAACAAGACCAAGGCAACAATACACTCATGTTTCTCTGGTCGTTGTAGTCACATACAAAGATTTTCTGCAAGAGGATTTTGACTCAAGCCTTCCCAGTATTGAAATTTCTTATTTGCAAACTGGAAATAACAAACAAAAAACAATGAATAGGAGTGTAACCCTACCATTGAAACTTATCTTTCAATGGAGAATGCCAGAAACACAGTCCCAATCGTGAATGAAGAATCCAAACCATGCAAACTACAACAACAAGTCCAACTGTGGATGCAGGACCTCAGCCTTGCAAAGTTGAAGCAAACAAGACCAAGCAGCAAACAACAAACCAGTGAGTCAATTGACCAGGCACTGTTTTGTGACTACTATCAGACGACTATTTTGTGACCGAATTCCAATAGAAGGAGTGAGCATGACCATGCACTGTGGTGGATAGAGGGTGCATCGGTCTATGGAAAGGACAACAACTCACAGATTGACGAGTTTCTGAACAAATACATGACATGCAACACAGATCATTTGGATCCAGAACTTGCCAAAGTTTATAGATATTATCATACAAGAAGCTATAAAAAATAAAAAATAAAATCACATTTCAGATACAACTTCCCTGTGCCGCCAATGAGAACCACAAGAATCATAGAGCCAATTAGTTTAGAGGACAATGTTCTCATTGAGAAATATAAATCTTTGTTCACATTTCTAGAACAAGGAGACTTTGATGACTTGATGAGCTTCCGAGACTTCTTGGAAGAGATAAATCTAACAGAAGATGAGTACATCCAAGCCATACAATCTACACTTAAATAACCAACAGTTTTCCTTAAACTACAACTTTTACATATTTGGAACAACAATTTCTCCAAGGACCAGCCAATTATGTGGAATGCAAATATAGGCGCAAAGTATGTCCTTAATGCATATGCTACAACATCATATTGTACCTTGTACATGACAAAGGTTGACAAATCTATGGCAAGTTCATTCAAAAGAATACGCAAAGAACATGAAAAAAATCATATTGATATTATGCAAATGATACGTGCACTTGGAAATATATTGCTTAATCTTCAACAAATGCCTGCTCAACAAGCAGTCCACATTGCACTTTCCCTGCCCCTGGACTGTGGTTCAAGGGAATGTGTTTTCATAAATATATCTCCACTTGAGAAACGCAAAATTGGAACATGGTTTACATTTGGGCCACCAAAAATACTATTAAAATAAAATAATATGAAAAATGTTGAAATAAATATAAACAAAATCTCTTTGGACTTGAACAAGAGTTTGTCGAGCTCCAACTATATTTCTTAGCTGAGAATTTTTTTTCCTTGGTTAATTTGTTTATATGGCTTGATAATTATCATACAAAGTGTTGTTGTGTGAGGGATAAAGTTAGTTTCTCCCTTTCTTTTTCCTCTTTTATACTTACCCATTTTTCCCTTTTCTTCTTGCCCTATATTATTCGTTTTTTGGTTCTATACTTAGTCATGTTTCTATGCTCATGGGTTCCTAGGATGGTGGACTGAGAAATCCTCATCTCCATCTATTTATTCACATCACAAGTCTGACCGACCACCGTTCATTTCCAAACTTATCCAACCAATTTTATGGCCGCGGGTTGTCAAGTAGGCATTATCGAACTCTCATGCCCCGTGTTTGGGGTATACATCTTGCACCAAAAACTTCAGTGATATACAATTCGACCCCAGACTCCTCAAACTTGCAAGCCTCACTCTACCTACAATGCCTCCGTCTAACCACCCCGCATTTCCATACTTAGTCGATTCTTCAAAGTTTTGCGGGTTCACGAACTCTTCAGTTCACAAAAGTTTGAAAGCATTTTTCGCTCCCCTCCATCCCCGCCACCTTCGCCCCTTCCCAATGCACATTAAGTATGATTTTACTAGTGACAACTCACCACACAGGTTCGAAAATATTGGCATTAATAAGCGGAAATCTCTAGGACATCTCCCATTAAAAATCATTAATGGGAGAATATTATGGGATCTGATGATTTGTTTGTGTCGATCTTGAATTGGAAAATAATTGTTCGTTATTTTAGTTTTTTTAAGGAATCATCATAGTAAAAATGCAATATTGTGTTATCCCACTGTCATCTACAAAGGTGTTGACGTCATGTCCCTCTTTAATATTGTGCATATATTACAGCTTGTCATATTTGAGAATATGCTTGCATATGAAAATGTTAACTCATATATTTTCTCTATCGCTTATGCATTTGAGAAAAAATTGTGAGCCGAAAACACCCTTCAAATTGGAACATGGTTTACATCTTGGCCACAAAAATACTATTAAAATAAAATAATATGAATAGTATTGGAATAAATATAAACAAACTATCTTTAAACTTGATTCTGAGTTTGTCAAGCTCCAGTATATTCCATAGCTGAGAATATTTTTCCCATAGTTAATGTTAATGGTCACGAGTTCCCATATTGGCGCTATCGAACTCTCATGCCCTCTGTTCCGTGATATACATCTTGCACCCGAAACTTTTGTGATCTACAATTCGACCCTAGACTCCTCGAACTTGCAAGCTTCACTCTACCTATGATGAGTCTGTCTAGGTCTGTCTAACCACCCCACCTTTCCATACTTAGTCGATTCTTCACCTCTTATCACAGATTCGCAGGTTATCGGATTCACGGGTTCAGAAAATTTTGAAAGCATTTATCGCTCCCGTCCAACCCCGTCACCTTTGCACACTTCCCAATGAAAATTACCTACACTTTTTATTAGTGAAAAATCACCACACAGGTTCGAAAAGATTGTCATTAATAACTGAAAAGCTCAAGGACATCTCCCATTAAAATGCATTAAACCAAGATCTATGGGAGATTATATTATCATCCCCTGGTGTTCATTTTAAATACTATCAGGACACAATTACTATCACATGTTGCAATACAAAAAAATATTCATCAAAGCATTAGATTTTTTCATAGGCAACCCAGATGCACTCCAGTCACCTGATATCGAATTGGAAGAGGTCAATATTATGGGATCTGAATATTTTTTTTTGTGGATCTTGAACTCGGAAAAATTGTGGTTTACTTTAGTTTTTTTAAGGCATTTTTCCCCGCCTTTCCATATTTAGTCGATTCTTCACCTCCTGTTATCACAGATTCCTGGGTTCCCGGACTCCCAAGTCCATAAAACTTTAAAAGCATTTTTCTTTCAAGTCCATCCCCGTCACCTTCGTGCCCTTCCCAATGCACATTAATCATGCCTTTATTAGTGACAACTCACCACACATATTTGAAAAGATTGGAATTAATAGGCGAAAAGGTCGAGGACATCTCCCATTAAAATGAATTAAACCAAGATTTACAGGAGATTATATTATCCTCCTCCAATGTTCATTTTAAATACTTATTCCCATTTCCTTCTATCATAGAAAACTTGGGTTTTAAGGTGCCTTCCTTGTAATGTTCCTGGTCATCCACATCTGAGACAACTTAGAGATTCCATTCAAGCCCAATTGAAAGACAAGGGAGTGGTTTTATCTGACGTTAGATTTGAGGGAAAAAAATTATGTTAGCCAACAGAAACTCAGACAAAAAAATTTCAAGTATCTTATGATTGGTATTCTCCTTGTATTTGATCCTTTGGTTGGTTGAAAGGCCTACATGAATATTTGTATATTGAACTTCTTTGTTTTATTGTTGGAAATTGGAAGGGACTTTCAAGTCACCTACAAAATGCTCCTTTGTTGAAGTATATAACTTCTTCCAACAACACAGATTTGGAAAGTGTATCAAATGATGAAGACCACACCAGAATTTATCTTTCATCAGAGGATTCACATATATTGTGGCTTACAAAATGGTCTGGAATATTCAGAAGTGATGCCAAATATTACTCCACGCGCGAATATGTTGGGTATGTGTTATATTATTTGCACGAGTAGTAGTGTTTGCATTGCGATGGGTGCCTAGGAGGGTTAGAGGGGGTTGAAGCCCCCTGCACAGGGGTTCAGGGGAAGCGCCCCTGAAAAAACAAAATCTTCCTCGGGAAATGTGTCACATATTTAGGTGGTTTTTCGGCACATGGTTTTTCGGCACATGGTTTTTTGCTTATGGTTTTCTATTTCCAGTTAAGGAATTAGGGTTGTTGACTAATCCAGATCATTGGGTTAGGGTTTTGGATGTTGTTGGCTCCTATATGTATATTGTATTGTAAACAATGTATCACTATGAATGAATATAGAATATGTTGGTTTTCCTGGTTTGGGTTTCTAGGGGAAAAATCTATGTGTAATGTTTGTATTTGCCATTGTATCTTTTCTGTTTTTTTACTGAAAATATATTTGTAGTAAATATTGTACAAGGTTAAAATCTACATTTGGTATTAGAACTTTTTTGGCTTCAGGGGGATGCCTTTGTGGTCAAGGGTTTGGCTCGGTAATGTGATAAGCCTTGTTACAGTGGGAGATCTGTGGTATTGATTTTTCAGGTGAAAATAAATGGCAAGAAATTCGAATATGGAGATCGAGAAGTTTAATGGGAAAAGTTTTGAGTTGTGGAAGCTCAAGATGGANCCATTTATTTTCACCTGAAAATAAATGGCAAGAAATTCGAATATGGAGATCGAGAAGTTTAATGGGAAAAGTTTTGAGTTGTGGAAGCTCAAGATGGAAAATCTGTTGGTGGATAGAGATCAGTGGATCATAGTATATCCAGGTACTGCACCTACAGGAACTTCAATAGATGACTGGAAAAAGTTGGATCGGAAGGCAAAGAGCACAATCCGACTGTGTCTCTCCGATTCAATATTACTGAATGTGTCAAAGGAAGCTACAACCAAGGATTTATGGGAAACGTTGGGCAAGTTGTATTAGTCTAAGTCCCTATTAAATAAACTATTCCTGAGAAAGAAGTTGTATAACCTGAGGATGAGAGATGGAGACTCGGTGGCAGAGAATTTGAACGCCTTAAATACTATGGTAAGTCAGTTAGTATCTGTTGAGATTAAAATTTCAAATGAAGATAAATGTATCGGTTTACTGTGTTATTTACCAAACTCATGGGATAGTTTGGTTGTGTCCATAGGTAGTAATACAATTTCCTTGAGTTTGATGAAGTGGTCTCATCCTTGTTGTTGGAGGAGATGAGATGAAAGAATATGGAAGGACAGAGAACAGATGCATGATTTGCAAGAGGACATTCCCAGAAAAGAAATAGATCTAAGTTCTCAAGTGGGAGATCTAAGTCTAAGGTTAGATCTAAATCTCCCTGAAATTTTGTAAAGGTATGTTGGAGATGTGGAAAAGAAGGGCACTACAAGAAGCAGTGTAGATCTAAAGTTGAGAAAAAGAAGGGATCTAAAGAATCTCCTTCTACAGAAGAAAATACCTCCAAGGAAGAAGGACGGGATGTGTACTTGGCTTCTTCAAGCAAACATGTAGATCATGAGGCATGGTTGGTTGACTATGCTGCATCCTTTCATATGACTCCCCATAGGGAATGGTTCTGCGAATATAAAAGGTATGATGGAGGTAATGTTTTCTTAGGTGATGATTCGACAACCAGAATCATAGGAAGAGGAAAATTCAAGTTGAGGCTCATATATGGAAGGATTAGAACATTGTCTGGTGTTCTTCACATCCCAGGTTTGGCCAGAAATTTGATTTATGTAAGCAAAATGGACAATACAGGGGTAAAAACAATATTTGAAAAGGAAACCTGCAGGATGTTTCGAGGAGCAATGGTGTTTCTGAAGGGAGTTTGGTTTAGGATTCTGTATAAGCTGCAAGGAAGAACTATTAGTGATGGGTGTAATAGATCCATTTTTTCTGATATTGGAGTTGAAGAATAAATAACTCCTACAGTCTCTGGAGAAAAGGTTATGTTGTGGCATCAAAGAATGGGGCATATTGGAGAGAAAGGTCTTTGACTACTACACGGTAAAGGTATGGTTGAAGGTATGTCTAACTACTCTCTAGATTTTGATTTTTGTGAACATTGTCTATATGGGAAGTAGAATCGGGTAAGATTCCCCTCTGGTGCAATGAGGGCAAAAGGAATTTTACAGCTAGTTCACAATGATGTTTTTGGACCTATGTCGATCTCATCATTGGGAAAATTTGTGTACTATGTCTCATTTATAGATGAATTCTCGAGGAATACTTGGATATATTTCCTCAAGAAGAAATATGAATTCTTTGACAGGTTTAAATAGTTTAAGGCTCTTGTTGATAATCAAACATAGAAAAAAATCAAGGTGTTGAGGACATATAATGGCAAAGGTTCTGCGGGAATGAATTTGAATAATTTTGTAAGAATTTTGGTATAGCAAGGAAGAAGATTACTCCATATACACCTTAGCAGAATGGAGTTGCAGAAAGGATGAATAAGACGTTGATGGAAAAAGAAAGGTGCATGCTCAGTGGTGTCGGGTTAGGGAAAGAATTATGGGCAAAGGAAGTGGGTATTGCATGTTACCTGGTCAACTGATCACCCTCATCAGCATTGGATGACAATACTTCACAAGAGGTATGGACTAGTTAGGAACCTTCTCTCACACATCTCAAGGTATTTGGTTGTGATGCATATCTTCATGTTCCAAAGGAAAATAGGAGTAAGCTAGATAAGAAGGCTGAAAAGTGTATCTTTATTAGATATAAAGATGGTCTCAAAGGTTATAATCTTTGGAACCTAGAAACTAAGAAGGTAGTGTATAGCCAAGATGTGTCATTTAGAGAAATGAAGGATGTTGTTAAACAAGAAGTCCTACCAAGTAAGGAAGAACCAGAGAAAATAGAGTTTGATTTAAAGGATGATGAATCAAACTCTATAGAAGAACAGGAAACAGAAGAAGAAGATCCTCATACTCCAGTTATGAGGAGATCAGTTCGAGAAAGAAGGCTACCAGAAAGGTATAATCCATCTGATTTCCATTCAAATGTTTCTTTGTCTATTACTAATGATGATCCTAGAAGTGTCAGGGAGGTAGTGGATTCAGAGGATGGAAATCTCTAGAAAAGGGCCATGGACGAAGAAATGGAATATTTGGATAAGAATGATGCTTGGGATCTAATGGAGTTGCCGACTGGAAGAAATCCCATTGGCAGAAAATGGGTATTTAAAAAGAAGCTAAATGCAGAAGGAAAAGTGGAGAAATACAAAGCTCAGTTAGTAGAAAAGGGTTATTCCAAGGTTGAGGGAATTGATTTTGGTGAGATTTTTTATCTTGTTTCCAAGTTAACCTCTATAATATTTTTGTTATCTGTTGTTGTTGCATTTGATTTTGAAGTAGAACATATGGATGTGAAGACAAAATTCCTACATGGGGATCTGGAAGAAGAAATCTATATGAAGCAACCAGAAGGTTATGTTGTGAAGGGAAAGAAGGAGTTGCTATACAAGATGAAAAAGTCCCTATATGGTTTAAAAAAATCACCAAGGATGTGGTATCAAAAACTTGATACTTATATGCTGGGACTTGACTTCACAAGAAGCAAAGAGGATCACTATGTGTATTTTAAATTAATTGGTGATCATTTGATTTATTTGGTCTTGTATGTGGATGACATGTTGCTGATAGGAAACAACAAGGAGATTA
>JASDQU011401521.1:2932-44085 GCA_032191745.1 Picea mariana | reverse complement strand
GTCCTCTAAATTTGACATGAAGGATCTCGGTGCTTCAAATTTCATTTTGGGCATGGAAATTAAAAGAGATAGGAAAAAGGGGAAACTCTGGTTAGATCGGAGAAAATATGTCGAGACAATATTGCAGAGGTTTAATATGTAGGAATGTAAACTGGTCAAGGTTCCTATTCCTGTTAAGGTAAAGTTGTATGTGGATCAATGTCCCGAGACACAAGAAGAGGAGGAGGACATGTCTCGTGTTCCATATGTGAGTGGAGTTGGTAGTTTGATGTATGCAATGGTCTGTACTAGACTGGACATTTCACATGCAGTGGGATTTTTGAGCAGGTATATGTCAAAACCAGGGAAGGATCATTGGACAACAGTGAAAAGGGTTTTCAGGTATTTGTGTGGCACTGCTAGCTATGGATTGTGCTACGAAGGAAGTTTGGGATTGGACAAAGTGGTGGATATACATGGATTTGTGGATGCAGACTGGGCTGGAGATCTGGATCATGGGAGATCTACAAGTGGGTATGTGTTTAACCTGTTTGGAGGAGAAATAAGTTGGAGCAAAAAACAGGTTGTAGTGGCACTTTCAACTACAAAAGCTGAATACATGGCAGCCACTCATGCAAGTAAGGAAGCAATATGGTTATGAATATTGTGTTTAGGTATTGGGTTGGTACAACAAGCTATAAGGATAGATTGTGTCAATCAAAGTGCAATTTTTCTGGCGAAGAACCTGACTTATCATTCAAAGACAAAGCATATTGATATTCAATATCACTTTGTGAGAGACGTGATTGAAGAAAAGAAAGTAATGTTGATGAAGGTGGAAACATTGAATAATGTTTCATATTCATTAACAAAATTTGTGAGCACTGAGAAGTTCTCTTGGTGTAGAGGATCCATGGGAATTATTGCTCTGGATTCTTGATTATGTAACCTTGTAACCCCGAGTATGAAAAGAAAACAACAAGTGGGAGAATTTTGGGTATGTGTTATACTCTTTGCACAAGTAGTAGTGTCTACATTGACTCGGGCGCGCATGGGGGGTTAGAGGGGGGAGAATCCCCCGGCGCGGGGGTTCGGGGGCAGTGCCCCAAAAAAACAAAATCTTCCTCAGGAAACATGTCACATATTTAGGTGGGTTTTCGTCACATGGTTGTTTTCCGATAGTTTTCTATTTACAGTTAAGGAATTAGGGTTGTTGACTAATCTAGGTCATTGGGTTAGGATTTTGGATGTCACTGGCTCCTATATGTATATTTTATTGTAAACAATGTATCACTATGAATGAATATAGAATATGTTGGTTTTCCCGGTTTGGGTTTCCAGGGGAAAAATATCTGTGTAATGTTTGTATTTGCCATTGTATCTTTTATGTTCTTTTACTAAAAATCTGTTTGCAGTAAATATTGTACAAGGTTAAAATCTACATATTGCACTCAGAAGGAAATTATAAATTTGGATCCTCACGAAGGTGAGAAACTGTATGAGTGGTTGAATCAACATCCTAAAATTACAGAAATTTTTATGTCAAAGTTTGTTGAATGACTTCTGGGTATAGTAACAGACTTGACATAAATTCAGCTTCTATATCAAAGTTTTTTTAGTGACCTCTGACTATAGTAACCGACTCGACATACAATCAACTTTCTATCACTACTGCACATTTTTTTCACTATTCCTATGTAAATAATTGCATCTGGGTCGAAGAGCTTACCACTCTTTGCAAGAATATTGTCCTAGTGGTTGAAGGTGGGTATATAATCAGGGAATGAGGCTCTCAAAATTTTTTGATTCCTGCATTGACGAGTAACTGGGAAAAGTTAATAAGGAGGAATTCTGGACTATGGACTTTGCAACACTTTTTGAAGATTAATTTATACTACCACCTACTGCAGGAAGTTTGACGTATTCAGGTAATGATTTGGTTTTTGAATATCACCTTTTACTACCACCTTCATGTAATGATTATGTTTCATTCTTTAGAAGAGACCTTGATGCAGTAGATATTCCAGAGCTATTTCCACCGAATATCAATCTTCCTGTTGTTTCTCGTGCTTTGAATAAGAAGAATGCATTTATTTTGTTGCAGTAGATCTGATATTTGAAATTTGAAAAAAATGGAAGTTGCTCGATGCTTGAAGTATTAACTTATCTGGTTCAAATAAATCATCGTCACCTTGGCACAAGCGTCTCTCCAGTTTTTCATTAGGATCACAGGTCAATAAGCATAGTGTGCCTTCTTGGTCGTAGAGTGCTTCCATCCCCAGCTTGGTTTTGCACAAATGCTTTTATTGCTATCTTGTTTCTTTCTGCTGGTGGTGAATCCTTCTAACCCAACTAACATGATGGAATTAAACTAGCTCTAGGGATTTTGATCACTTCTGGGGATCTGAGTTGACTATATATTAATTTCAATTAACTTTAAAATGTTTATGTGTGAAACCTAATGTTAGACATAGAAAAGACAATTGTTTATTTTTTAATGTATAAAATAATTTATTTCTTTAACACGCCATTGGTTAAAAAGATTGAGGCTTCATTTGGGATTCATGTCCTTCAAGAATGTAAATTAATTACACAATTAATATTTCTTGTAGCAATGCATTTGATCCATCGTCGACTATGAAAATTGCATTAACACTGCAATGTATGGCATGCACCTAATGTCGAGGTCATCATCGCACAGGACACCCAACCTCCAAATATGTCCGGATTCACAACAACATTGTAATTGTCATGACAATGCAATGCTAAAGTCGATGCTCTTTTGCAAGTTCGACAACCCTGTAATCTAAGTTCTTTGACAATGAAAGGCCTACTCGTTCACTGCATTATTGCCCTGCCATTGATGACATTGTTCCCATTGCCACTGCCAGTGTCAATGTCTGAAGTTGAAGCTATCTGGAGCTTGGAATCACTGCCAATGTTGATGTCTTAATCTGAAGCTACCTGGATCCTGGAGTCACAACTTGATATACTTGAATTTGGTACTAGTAGTGATCGAAAGTTGATTGTATGTCGAGTCGGTTACTACATCCAAAGGTAGCTCAAAAAAACTTTGAGATAACAGTTGGTTGTTTGCCGAGTCTGTTACTACATCCAAAAGTCGCTCAACAAACTTTGAGATAGAAAGTTTTGTAATTTTAGGATGTTGATTCAACCACTCATACAGTTTCTCACCTTCATGAGAATCCATATTTATAATTTTCTTCTGAGTATATTCAAGCATGGAGTAATATTTGGTGTCACTTATGAATATTCTAGAGTATTTTGTAAGCCACGATATGTGCCACACCTCTGACAAAATATAAATTATGGTGTGGTCTGTAGCAATTGATACACTTTTCAAATATGTGTTGTTGGAAGATGCTATATACTTCAACAAAGGATCATTTTTTAGGTGACTTGAAAGTCCCTTCCAATTTACAACAATAAAACAAAGAAATTCAACATACAAATCTTCAGGCAGGCCTTTCAACCAACCAAACAATCAAATGCAGGGAGAATACCAATCATAAGATACTTGAATTTTTTGTCTAAGCTTATGTTGGCTAACAGAATTTCCCCCCCCCCAAAGTTGACGTCACATAAAACCACTCCCTCGTCTTTCAATTGGGCCTGAATCACATCTCTAAGTTGTCTCAGATGTGGATGACCAGGAACATTACAAGGAAGCACCTTAAACCCCAATTTTTCGATGCTAGAGGGAAATTAACACTTATCAAAGTATGGAATGTTTAATAAAAAGATAGTGTAGCCAGGCCATATCTAGAAGAGACAAACTATTCAAGAAGCTAACTGAGATAGATCTAGCTAGCAGCACCCATGAATTCCAAGACCCGAAATTCATATTCAACTCGTTGTTTTTAATCAGGCAAGCATTTGATGATCAAGTTGAGATCTATAAAACATTGTCATTTGAAAATTTCTATGGCATTCTTGAATATGGTGAAGATGGCGTGAAAAATTGGCTAGTTGATTATTTGATTAAAAACCAAGATATTGAAGAAGCATTGCACAACCTCTCTATTGATCTAAGGGACTTGGAAAGTGAATTCTTCAATATAAAAATCTGGCATGAAATCAACGTGGCACCCATGAGGAGCTACATCGAGAAGTGGTTCAAAAAGTTTGTCGACAAGATTGCCAATGAAGGGCAAAGGACGCTTGAGACAATTCCCATAATCGTCAAGGAAAGACATAAAAGGACATCATCAAACAAATGATAAGGCATGGGATACCATCATAGTAAGTTCATATTGATCACATTCTTTTGTCTTNTCTTGTGCATATTTGTTTTATGGTCCGCGGAAGCCCCAATCCCAGTCATTATGGAAAACACATTTAAATTTCATAGAATATGTAATGAACTATATATTTTTTTACAAATTCCAAGAGAGTTATTTTGGGAAATAATCTCAACTGTATTTTGTAACCCAGTTTATCTTAATATAAAATATTTAAGGTTCTTGGATGGTGTTTTCCAATGTTTAATATTGTTTTTTTGGATTTTGTATATTTTTTTTAAATTGACTCAATTGTCTGTATAGCTATTGATAGATGAATTCAACCTCTTTATACAAGAATTTAAGACGCTCTTTGATCCATAGTTAAAAATGCACGATAAGTTTTTTTCCCCTACCCAATACTTTGATTTAAATAAAACCTACTCTATTCGCTCCTTACATTTTACATGGAAGAATAATTTGTGATAGGACATATTATGTGGCTCCCACCCTATACTCAAAAAATAAATGGGTAGGCTCGTCCTGCTTTGATTCTTTGAGGCCCCAAAAATAGAGTCAATGAACGACTCTATTTCAACATGGAAACTCAGGTGTTGATGTCATGTTCCTATTTAATATTGTGTATATATTACAACTTATTATATTTGATAATATGCTTGCATATAAAAAATTTACGTCATTTATATTTTTTTCTATTGCTAATGGGTTTGAGCGAAATTTACGAGCCGAAAACACCCCGCAAATTGGAACATGGTTTACATTTGGACCACAAATAATCTATTAAGATATATTAATATGAATACTATTCAAATAAATATAAACAAATTCTCTTTAAACTTGAACCTGACTTTGTCGACCTCCAAGTATATTACATAGCTGAGACTAAATGTTTGTTTCTCCCTTTCTTTTCCCTCCTCTATACTTACTCATTTTTCCCTTGTCTTCTTCCCCTCTATTATTCCTTTATGGTTCTATACTTAGTCGCATTTCTACGATCATCGGTTCCTGGGTTGGTGGACTGGCAGATGCTCATCTCCATCTATATCGCCACATCATGAGCCCAACTGACCGTCGTCCCTTTCAATACTTATCCAATTATCTGATCGCGAGGTCTCAGGTTAGCGCTATCGAACTCGTATGCCCTATGTTTCTTAATATACATCTTGCAACCAAAACTGATGTGATCTACAATTCAACCCCAAACTCCTCTAACTCGGAAGCTTCACTATACCCGGTTTCACAAAAGTTTCAAACCATTTATCGCTCCCTTCCATCCCCGCCACATTCATGCCCTTCCCAATGCACATTCATTATGCTTTTACTAGTGAAAACTCACCACACAAGTTTGAAAAGATTTTCATTAATAAACGAACAGTAGATGTTGTTGTGTGAGATACTTACCCCTTTTTCCCTTTTCTTCTTCCCTTCTATTATCCTTTTTTGGTTCTATACTTAGTATCCTTTCTATGATCACGAGTTCTCGGGTTGGCGGACTGACAGATCCTCATCTCCATCTATATTCTCACATCATGAGTCCAACCGACCGTCTTTCATTTCCATACTTAGCCAATTTAATGGCCGCAGTTTCTGGGGTTGGCGCTATCGAACTCTCATGTCGCTTGTTCCGT
This sequence comes from Picea mariana, assembly GCA_032191745.1. NCBI lineage: Eukaryota > Viridiplantae > Streptophyta > Pinopsida > Pinales > Pinaceae > Picea > Picea mariana. The sequence goes on along the minus strand of JASDQU011401521.1, from coordinate 38,216 downwards.
GATATACATCTTGCACCCAAAAATTTTGTGATCTACAATTCCACCCCGCACTCCTTGAACTCACAAGATTCACTCTACCTGGGTTCACAAATGTTTCAAAGCATCTATCACTCCCTTCCATCCCCACCACCTTTGCGCCCTTCCCAATGCACATTAATTATGCTTTTACTAGTGACAAATCAACACACTAGTACAAAAAAATTGGCATTAATAAGAAAAACCCTCAAGGACATCTCCCATTAACACGCATTAAAACACCATTTACAACAAAATGATGATTTTTCAACAATGGGGCTTGTTTTGGGTTGTGAACTTTTGACCATTTGGATAACTCTCTGGATTTGTGTTACCTGCACACAAAAAATAAGGTTTAAACTAGATCCAAAACTAATTTTGATTTGACATGGTAAAACGTGACCAAGAAAAGTATCTTAAAATTTTCCATTATAATATAACGTGCTTCATGAATGACATAATATCCCATCAGTTATTTGATACCAATTCCCGCTTACGAAAATTTCCCTCCACTTTTCTATTTTCCCACTCTCTTTTATCCCCTTCTTTTCCCTCTTTTATACTTAACCGAAATCCCCTTTCTTTTTCCCCTCTACTTTCTCTTTCTTGTTACTTAGTCATTTTTTCGAAAATGTCTAACTGCACAGGTTGGCGGAGTCACGGGTTCACATTTCTACTCATGCTTTTATATCACGACTCCGACCGACAGCTTCCCCATTCCATACGTAGCCACTTTTTCGATCACGGATTCTCGGGCAAGTGGGCTCTAGATTGCACTTCCATTGTTTTGTGACCTACAAACAACACCCAGACCTTCGCGATATACAAATTCACTGTCAAACTCCCACATCATCCCCTCTTCCATGTTACACATTTCGTACTCAAATGTTCCAAGCCATACAATTTGACCGTCAGGGCCTCACGTCTCCTGGGGAACCCTTGTCACACTTGTCACCCTATTTTGGATCCTCAAGTTGGCAGGTTCACGGAATCTCCAATTCCTAGTCATTGTTTCCTATGCCCCCCACCTTCATACTTATTTCCAAATATGCAACAACTAAGGTTTAATGCTAACAGTTCATCATGCAACAACTGTAAATATCGTCATTAATAAGCAAAAGGCTCAAGGAGACAATCACATTGACTATCCCTACACAACTTGTCCAGAAACATGCAGAAAGATCTTGCCAGGTAATGGGATATCTATTACAAATTTCAATATATTAGCGAAAACGGGTCCGACCTACCATTTCCCTATTCCATACCTGGCCACTTTTTTGATTGCGGGTTCCCAGACATGCGGGCTCAAGATCGTGTTTCCAATGTTTTGCAACTTGCAAATGGTACCCAGAGTTCCACGATATACAAATTGACCATTAGACTACCCCATCATTCCCTCTTATGTGTTACGTGTTTTGCACTAAAACATTATGAGACATACAATTTCACCATCGAGCCCTCACCTCTGTTGGTTATACCTTGTAACCCTATTTTGAAGCCCGACCGACCACTTTCGATAATTAGACATTCCTTAATTTATGTTCCCTGTCCCTACCACCTTCGTACTTCTTTATGAATATGCAATTAGTAAGATTTAATGCTAACAGGTCATCATGCAAAAACCTTAAAGATTTCTATTAATGAGCAAAAGGCTCAAGGATATCTCCCATACTTTCACGATATACAAATTGATTGTTGGACTCCCACTTCATCCCCTCTTCCATGTTACACATTTTTCACTCAAAAGTTTTGAGACATACAATTTGATCTTCGAGGCGTCACATCTCCTAGGGAACCCTTTTCACCCTAGTTTGAAGCTCGTCCGACCGCTTTCCATACTTGCCCATTTCTTGGAATCTCTTTCGTGAATCCTCGGGTTGGCAGGTTCACGAAATCTCCAATTCCTAGTCATTGTTTCTTGTTCCCGCCACCTTCACACTTATTTCCAAGTATGAAACAAATAAGGTTTAATGCTAATATTTCATCATGCAACAAACATAAAGATACTCATTAATAAGAAAAAGGCTTGGCAAGATATTCGCATTGACTATCGCTACACAGCTTGTCCAGAAACATGCAAAAACAATATTGCCAGGTAATGGGATATATATTACAAATTTCAATATATTAGCGAAAACGAGTTCGAACTACCATTTCCCTCTTCCATACTTAGCCACTTTTTCGATTGCGGGTTCCCAGATAGGCTGGCTCACAATTGTGCTTCCAATGTTCTGTGACCTGCAAATAGTACCCGGAGTTCCACGATATACAAATTGACCACTGGACTTCCCCATCATGCCCTCTTTCGTGTTACACGTTTTGCACTCAAAACTTTTGAGACATACAATTTGATCATTGGGCCCTCACCTTTCTTGGTTATTCCTTGTAACCCAATTTTGAATCCTAGCTGACCGCTTTCAATAATTAGCCATTCCTTAATTTCTCTTCCCCGTCCCCACCACCTTCATACTTATTTCTAAATATGCAATTAGTAATCTTTAATGCTAACATCTCGTCATGCAGGAACCATAAAGATTTTCATCAATGAGCAAAATGCTCGAGGAGATCTCCCATTAATACACATTAAACCAAGATCTATGGATGGTTATATTATCCCTTCCGATTGTTCATCTCAAACAGCATGGAATGCCTTTCGCGGGTCGTCGGGTTGGCAGATTCACGAAATCTCCAATCCTTAATTTCTCTTCATCGTACCTGCCACCTTCGCACTTCTAAGTATGTAATTACTAGTCTTTAATGCTAACATCTCATCATGCAACAACCTTCGAGATTGTCATTAATGAGCGAAAGGCTCAAGGAGATCTCCCATTCACACGCATTGGACCAAGATTTGTGGAGGTTTATATTATCCCTTCCAACTATTAATTTCAAACATCATCTGGAGCAAACGAACGTTCTCATAAACTTATGGCAGCAGCTCGAAAACAGTTATGTGGAGATACAATGAACATCTTCAGGTGTGAGGACCAGAACTTTCAGTGGTCCAAGGCATACTCTTACTATTCATCACGTTCCACCTAGAACTAAGTAATTTGGACCTTTGGAATCGCTCATGCAGGTTGCGTCCCTGAAGTTTTTTATTGTAAGGAGGTGGTCTCTTGGTGCACCGAAAAATATATTTCAAGACAAAGAATTATTCTACTGTGGGACCATTCTATTGTTTCTTTGTCACCTCAAGTCTTTCGCAAGATGTTAATATTGTCAGAGCCAACATTGACCTTCAGAGGATAAGACTACAAGCAGTTCCTAAATAAGAATGATAACGGGTTGGACCTCTTACCCGAGTTCCTAGAAGACCCGACAATAGTTCCTAAAGATATCACAAAGTTGCAAGTTACTTTTTAGAAATCCATTCTCGGAAATTTTTTGGCTATTTACAAGAATAACGGGACATGAATCCACAACAAACATTTCCCGCATGGTTCTTTATATTTTGTATTTCACAATCAAGGAACAATCCATTTCTGATTGGGGGAAGCTAATTTCCATTGAAATATTGTCCCAATTATCACGATTCAAAGAAGAGAAGAAATTTTATGTGTCATCCTACTTGGTTTTCACGATAGCGCATTGTTGTGTGTTTCCAAAATTGTCTCTATCCAAGAAGTTAAACTATGAATTCGACCCAATAACCTTCTGGTACCAGGCCTTATGGAGGCACAAGACCTCCCATTGTTTTTATGATGTCTTTAATGACTTTGTCTCGGTTTTCAAAGATTTATTGTTAGGAAAAGATGCTCCCCAGATTTTGTTGAGCACTCAACACACCCTAAAAAGTCTATGTCCATTTCCATTTTTGGGTACCACTCGATCCTTTGCATTTTCTGTTCACTTCAGTATGAAACTAATGCCTGGGATTATCTTTTATGTTTCATGTTTGAATTGTTTAAAGTTTTCTTGAACATACAACAAAGAATCATCTTAACTTTAAAAGGGACTTAACAACTACTTGCGGAATCAGCAATCTAAAGTTTTCCCCAACCTGCTTAAGAAGTTTGGCATTGGTAAAGGTTAAAGGTCATGAAAATCGCTTGATAAATTCAAAGTAGCTGAGCGCCGATCTTCATCGGCCTCGGTGGACAAAAGCCTCTATTTTCCACAAATGAGCTCTGGTGGGAGTATTGCCGAAGACCGATCTATTTTGGCTTCGGTAGGAAAACAAAAAGTAAGTGTCGCACAAAGAGAGGACTGGTATCACCGACCGCCAACCCCCAATATGATTTCGGCGTCGGAGAGTTACAACATGATAATCAACAAAGAAAACTACACATTAATTTTAATTTTTTTTGCCGACGCCATCCAAGCATCGGCGGTCACGGTACCTAGTTATTTTTGTGCTTTCGACGCGAGTGAAGTCCCCAAGTGCAATCCTTACCCACCAGCCGAATGCTAAATTTTATGTTTAAATATTTTAATAACCCTGGGATAATAACGCCACGTTAACATCAATCGATATTGAAAGTTTTAAAGGGAACATATCGACAAACTTACAATGCAATAATAACAATTATTAAATCCCATGATGTGCGCAAAAACTTAGATAAGAAAACACAGTTAATTTACATCAAAAAAAAGAACATGATACATTCAAAACACTTTCGAATTTTTCATATAATTAAAGCTCCCGCCAAGTTTGGGTTACATACAAATGGACATCATCGATGTCCTGACCAACCAGACTGGTCGCAGTAAGAATATAAAATCCTTACAACAAAAGAGAAAAACCGACAAACGTTGCTTTGGAGAACGCAAAGCAAGAGCCCGCCCATTAGGTATTTCCTACGTGTAGACCTTCTCCCGGACTACCCCTCGCACCTTGTAATGTTTTCTTCTCCTCTTTCGTTGTCATCCTTTGTGCCTCACGTAACTACACAATTGTATCTTGTGCTTCTCGAAGCCGTCTCTAGAGCCAAACTGTGCTCCCTTCATGACCCTGCGATGTCGATACCTCCTAGTTCTTCATCGCCAACTAGCTCCAAAACTCTCTATTCTCTTCGTAGAGTTCAGCTATGGAAATTTGGGCTCGCTCTAACTGTTGGATGGGACTCTTGAGAGGAGAACCTGGTGCCTTTTCCCTCCCCTTCTATCTCTCTCTTCCTCTACCGGTAGTCCCAACAGGCTTCGACCAGTTAGTAAACATCGTAGACCCCTCAACGGTTGGATGTACACTCAGCTCAGCTGGGAGGTGGTCTTCCACCCCTTTTCCCTTATCTTTCCTAGGCCTCCCCCTTCTCTGTAGTGTTTTCTCCTAAGAGGGCACGGTCCCCAGCATACCTATTTCAAACGTACTTTTCTCCACCCCAACCTTCATTGGAGATGAAGACACCATTTCCAAGCAAAGGCATGTACCTCCTATTGGAGCTTCAAGGACACTCGAAACTAATAAGAAAGAGTCTTAGGCATTATGGGGCTCAGACCTAGAACTCTGGCTACCTCGCAGACCTCGTCCCATGTTTAAAGGGGATCCCATAGTGCAAAGGACTACCACACTGATTTTCACCCGAATAAACTCGCAAGACCAACATCGCAGAGGTATAAGCTCAACATATGCATAGAATTCCCTACAGAACTACTAGAATTTATAGCGAAATGAAGGAGTGAAATAGAGCGTGCTGAAAGAACACTCGTGCCTTGCGATGGGATGTTTTGAATACTTAACACGTCACATCTACTCGACGAATGCAATCCAGAACACATAAAATATCCTCGATCAGAGTTGCAGGGAATGTACAGTATGATCATTCCAATCTCTTTAAACTCCCCAGCTTCCATTATTGACGAATGATAGCTGACACACTTGGAGATACGGATTCTGGAGACATTTAATGACTTCCTTATTACGGTACCTGACCTTTTTGGAGCATACATGCACACGCTCGACTCCAACACCTTTTCCCAACCTCCAAAGGTCGAGTGGCTACTATGACGGTTCCAACGCTCATATCCATCGTACTTGATTTTCCACACTATGGCACGCTGACGTAACTCATTTAAGCCAAAGAGGAGTGGTGGCGTGGACAAAGACACCGCAGGTCATTCAAAAGGTTAAACAATCGGGACTAACGAGCTCCACAATACACATCAGTCTATTATGTTTGTTTGTAACTTATATTATATTACTTGATCACTAAACTATCTCAATCCCAATTGCAGGAAAGATTCTCGATTACCAAACAAATCTTTCTTTGTGATCTCGTCGAGGAACTCGAAAGAAACACCGAAGTAGAGTCAAAATAGCAATGAAGGATATCAGGCTCCCCGAGTTTAGCACCCCCGATAAATTTGTCGACCTGAGCGATGTGGTCAAGTTGCATGTCGAATAAGACTTGCTATGGAACGAAGAGTTGGCAAAGATAACCGATGTGAGGCCAAGGCAAGTGCAACAATTCGCAAAACACTTGATCAGAGCCCGAACCATGCTACAATAGTTGAACTCCAGTTTAGAAAAATACCGAGTGCATACAGTGGACATCAGGGGAATATATGCAGCTCCGATGGAACAGCACAAATTTCCATGGCCCCAAACTTGTGAAGAACTATTTATCAACTGGCCTGAATATGAGAGAAGTCACCCTTTCCAAGAAAGATCTCGGGTCGACTGTTAAAAAAATTGTTAGAAGATAACTCCACGTGGAAATTTTTATTTTGTTTAAACTACACTTAGCTGTTAACTTCAGTTGAACTTTATATTATAAATAAGGACATCGACCAATTAGTTAGAGGTCAATGGTTGTTGTAAGAAATCTTTTTTTTTTTTTGTTAAGAATTATTTTGAGACTGCTATGAATTGAGAAGTCCTTATGAACCAAAGACAAGCTATTTTCATCAGATGCATGTGATTGGACTTGGAGAAGAACTACTTCCTATCATGTTTCATGAATGATGCAGTAATGAGTAAGAGCAATTAATTTTTTTGTCAAGTTATCCGATGCAATGTTTTGATGTTCTTTGCTTTAATGATGAAGATAAATCAGTTTGTTATTATGTGATGAATGGTTATGGTAGATGAATTATTTTGTTGGCCGCGATCTTATTACATATGTGATTTTTTTATGATAGTTAGTTTCTCAGACAGTAATTGGATTCTCACATGGTTAATGTATTAGTACTAGGCCTATGGTATAGAGTAATTGTCTACATGTTGAGCAGCGGGTTATCCAAAGTTTAGCCTCTTCCCCAGTAGTTAAAACTTAATCCTGTTGTTTTTCAAGTTGGTATATATTGGCTTGCATCTCTCATATCAGCCCCACACAAGAGAAAATACAGAAGAGAACAATCCTAACTGAAGGAAGAACCTTCACAAGAAAACACAAACCCATCGATAAATTGGTCAGATCGCAAGATCTGGAGAACCATTCCATTTTTATACATTGTAGAGTCTAATTGGGCCTCGGTGGTGGGTTTGGTTCCTACTGTTGAGTCAAGGGATTTAAGACCCATCAACAGAATTGGTGCTAGAAGGAGGGCCTAAGAATGAATGGTTGAATATATATTTTATCTATCATTTCAAATAGCCTACAGATTCGTAATAGCCCACATTCATGTCTATTCCTTCACAAGACAATCCACACACATTGAGTATTCCCAAAATGGATAACTCACCCCAACCCGAGGAAGAAAAATTATTTCCCAAAATACCTTACGTTTTTCCTCATGAGAAATTAAATCCGTTTAGAAGACTTACAAGAGCCTACGCCCGATAAATCGGTGTGTTTCCCTTAGCCCCGATACTTCCTCGAAGAAAACAAATAATCAGACCAGTGGTCAATACTCCTGGTGAAGTTTTTGTACACATGGTAGAATACTTGATAGACTTTATGGTCATCGAAATCGAACACCCTCTGAATCTTATCCCTGAAACGCTTGTCAGCGACATCTCTGAGCTTGACGACCTTTCGGAAGAAGAGGAGTTCAACTCAAATTCTGAAGATGTGGAAGCTTATAATGACCATGAGGAGGAAAGGGAAATCCCACTTTAGAAAAACCAACCTTGGTTGGTCGGAGACGTCGTGGCCATCCTTGGACGAGTACATAATCTTCCCCAGCACCCGGAGAAGCTGCTTCCCAAGTACGACCCCAAAACTTCAGGTTTACCTGGAGATCATATCAAGAAGTTCATACTTGCGATCAGACTTATGAATGTTCAACATGAAGATGTAGTCTGCATACTTTTCCCTTGCACGTTTGAAAATTCATCTTCCACGTGGTATTTTAATTTACCGGTAGGATCTATAACCAGCTAGACCAAGTTCCAGAAAGATTTCCTAGATAAATTTGTGGAAGAAACTACTATGGGAGGTCTGATGGCTAAGTTGTTCGCAGCCACCATGATCCCGAAAGAAAGGGTCAAAGATTTTAATCAAATATTCATGACCATCCTAAACAAATTCTAGCCCACGGAAAAACCAACTCAAGAGTTACAAATCGAGGTTTATGCCAACGCACTCCCGGCTTCTATTTCTATGTTCATGAAAAGAGCCGCTAAGAAAACCCTTGCAGAAAATTTTGAAGAGGCCAAGATAATAGAATTCCATATGAAAGGATGTAAAGAGGGTCAGGCCTCTTTAGTGAAAAGAGAAACCCAACCCCCTCCCAGGAGAGGACTCCTTTTGACTAGACCGTCGGGGAAACCGGCTGAACAAACCCCTGACAAGGGTAATGGAGATATAGAATATCTACAATGCATGGTTAAGAAATTATCAAATGAGATTATAGTCATGAATAGAAGTGCAAGAGAGGGAAACCAAGGCTAAAGGCCCTATAATCCTTTCTTTAAAAGAAACTTGCCTTTCAAAGCGATTGAACCTCCCCCATCCAACTTAAATATTGATCTAGCTAATTTCACGTCTGATTCTTTTTGTACCTATCATCAGGAAAACCACTCCAAAAGAGACTTCCCTCAATGGGTACATGCCATGAATCTGATGGCCAATCGATTTCTGGACGAAGTCTCCCTAACCAAACAACCTAGCAGTTCGATTTTGAATATTGTTGACCAGGAAGAGATCAACCCACCACAAGATACAACCATGCTGATATGGGATCCCGACCTGATCATGCCTTTTGAAAACCTTTTTGAGTCTCAGAAACAACAGACAGAAGTTTCAGTGATACAGACAAGCAGTAAGGGGCCGCCTCGGTCGAAAGATGTCGACGCTTCCCAGGCCTCTAAAAATTTGTTAACTCTCGATCGCCCAAAAACACCTTTCGCCTTCAATAAGAAACCCATAAGTATCCATACTCGGGAATCACCCAAACTGGATTCCAATGTATTTGAAGATTTGAAGAAGCTAAAAGATAATATATCAGTTATGGACATATGCAGGATTCCTCAGCAGAAAATCTGATAACAGTAAATGGTCAGGAGAGAAATCCATTCCCCACAGATATGGGGAGCAAGCCAACCGTAAATACTTGCTTGAAAGACAGGAAGGAGAGACCTTTTGTCCCACCGTTCCTCTTAACGTTTGAAGTCTTCAATGGAAACCTTCACAATTGTTTGGTATATTCTGGGGCATCTTCCAACGTGATGCCTTTATTCATTTGTAATAAATTAGGTGTCGCCCCTCAAAAAAGTGATAAGCATGTCCTACAACTAGACAGAACCCAGGTCAAGATCATGTGAGAACTCAAAGATCTGATGATGAGGATAGCAACACACTCTAATTTCATGCAAGTGATTGACATCATTGTGGTAGATATCCCAGAGGCATATGGGCTATTACTGAGTTGAGATTGGTCTGAAAAATTAAACGGGTATTTCAGTATAGACTGGGCACACCTTTGGCTACCACTAAATGGATACAAGAACATGATCAGAATCGATAGGGAGAGATATTTGAAGCATACAGTCACTTATCTAGAAACCCCGAACAAACCTGCATCTACAGATTTCCCCGTACTGGGCAATTATTCCTGTGATTCCTACTTCAGTAACTTTTCTCCTCTCCTATCCAATGTTCCTCTTACCCAAAAATCTGAAATGGTTTTTCAAGAGGAATCGTCGATGCCGACAGGAGACTCCCTCTTTTTCCAAGACCCTGCGCTAAAGCTTACCGAGCAAAATATGGGAAAGAAAGAAACTGATAAGGAAAGAGAAAGGAGCGATTGCCATTCACAAATTTGGACCCTATATTTTGATGGGTCTAAATCACAAGAAGGGTCAGGAGCAGGGTGCATCTTCATCGATCATAAAGGTAAACATCATTTCTTGTCCTGTAGACTAGAATTTGAATGTACCAACAACATTGCCGAATATGAAGCTCTAGTACAAGGATTAAAGAAAGCCATAGATTTGGATGTCAAAGAATTGAATGTTTTCATGGATTCTGAAATTATTGTTAGAGAAGTAAGAAATACTATACACTGCAATTCTCCTCACCTGAAGAACTATCAACAGGAGCTGCATAGGTTAATAGAGCACTTTGAGGCTTTCAATATCATTGTGATCCCCAGAGAAAAACATATCCTTGCTGACTCCCTGGCAATGGTCACTTCCAAACTATCGCCTTTAGAATATTATGAAGCCTCCCGATTCACTGTAGAGCTTCTCTAGAAACCATCGGTACCTAACAATATTTCCAATTGGAAATTATTTGAAGGATATGAACAGATCATAAACTTCTTAACCAACCAAGACAATTTCAAAGATATCGCTATTGACAATGAAGAGTTCCAAGAGAAATCAGCAGAAATCGATCCTCAGATAGGACAACATATGGATAAATCAAAGGCTCACACAATCTCAAAAGGGATAGCTAATCTAGAAAATTTGTTTGATATGAAAGAGAGCTTTAAGAGATCTAAAAACGCAAAGTCTGGTAGTTCTTTCCCCCTCCATGAAACTATAAATCTTGGAACCCTAGAGAACCCAAAGAATGTAAATCTTGGCAAGACTATATCTAAGGAAGAGAGGAAATCTTGCCTCAAATTATTTAGACAATACTAGGATGTCTTCACATGGTCCTATAGAGATTTGAAAATGTATGATACCCGCATCATACAACACACCATCCTGTTAAAACCCGAAGTGAAACCTTTCCAACAGAAGCTCCAAAAGTATCACCCATCTCTAGAACCTCTCATGTATTAGGAATTAAAGAAGCTTTTTTATGCCAAGATCATTTTTCAGGTTAGGCATTCCGCCTGGGTAGCGAATCTTGTTCTGGTGAGGAAAAAGTCGGGAGAAATCCATCTATGCATAGATTTTAGAAACCTCAACAGAGCCTCTGAAAAATAAAATTACCCAGTCCCACCAATGGAACAACTCCTGCAGGCCGTGTCTGGCTCGGAGATCTTCTCCCTACTAGATGGTTTCTCAAATTATAACCAAGTCCTGGTTTCGAAGGGAGATCATTTAAAAACCAACCTCCAAACCAAATGGGGAACCTTTGCTTATAAATGCATGCCTTTCAGGTTAATTAACGTGGGAGAAACCTTTCAAAGGGCCATGGACGTGGATTTTCTGGGACTAATCAATAAATGTGTGGTGGTTTATCTAGATGACGTAACAGTATATTCGAAGAATAGAGAAGAGAACATCCAACACTTAACTCAGATTTTCGAGAGGTGCAGAAAATACGGTATATCCTTAAACCCTAAGAAAACTATCTTCGGTGTCGAGGAAGGTAAAGTTGTTAGGTCACATTATATCTCAAGCAGGGATTCGCAAAAAGCTGAAAAAAATTAACACCATAGCTCAACTCTCGTTACCCCATAACAAGAAAGCTATGCAGTCCTTTTTTTGGAAAATCAATTTTGTGAGGAAGTTCACTCCCTACTTCATAGAAATCATCAAACCCTTACAAAATATGATTCACAAGGATGTTGAATTTAAGTGGGATGATGAGCGCAAAAATTCTTTCAACTATATCAAAGCTTCCATATCCCGTGCCCTATTATTGCGAAGTCTTGATTTCAATAGAAACTTTTCCCTTTATAATTTCACCTCCAACCAATTGTTAGCTGCAGTTTTGACTCAGAAGGATGATGAAAACAACAAAGCCCCAGTTTCATTTATGAGTACTAATCTTCAAGGAGTTAGCTCAATTATCCTGCTATAGACAAACAGGCCTACGCGGTTTATAAGGCAGTAAATCATTTCGGATCTTACATCCTCAAGAATCACACTAAAGTAATTGTGCCACACTCAACAGTCTGGTCCTTGTTTACCCAACAAGAAATGGGGGAAAGAAGAGGTAAATGGATGGAAGTATTCTAGGAATTTGATCTAGATATAAATCCTGCCAAACTAGTAAAAGAACAAGGTTTATGAAAGCTTGCAGTCGAAGCTCAGGATCAAGTAAATGAAGATTTCGAATGGGAGAATGAAATGGCACTATGGTGTGGTGAAGTAGCATACATCTCCCCAGGACAAGACTCCTGGTACAAGGATTTAACTTATCTGGTACATCATGGGACTTGTCCTAAAAACCTCAACCCTAGGGAAAGCAGGGCCCTGAGATTAAAATCTGCATAATATCGTCTTATAAATTTGGTTCTCTTCTAGATTAATTATGATGGGGTACTATTAAGATATCTCGAATGAAGAGATGCAAAGAAATTCCTAAAAGAAATCCATGATGGCCTCACTGAGGGACATTTTGCAAGAAACACCACCGCTCATAAGATTTTGAGAGTCGGATATTACTTTCCCACCTTGTTCAAAGATGCTCATACTTACTCTAGAAACTGTAAGACTTGTCAAATAAGCGCTGGAAAGGAGAAAAGGGCAGCAGTCCCACTCCAACCTGTGACTGTCTCTAGGCCTTTTGAGCTGTGGGGGTTGGATATCATAGGAGAAATTAAACCTAGCTAGTCAAAAATGCACAAGTAAATTCTTACTTCCACTGACTATTTCAAAAAATTGGCAGAGGCCATCCCTATGACTCATGTAAACGAGAAGATAGTGATCCAATTCATAGAACAACAGTTGATCACAAGGTTTACTTTTATTCCACCCTATTGATGGAGTTTGCTCTATAAAAAGGAATCATAATCAAGTACTCTGCAAATTATTATCCCTTGGGAAACGGTGTGGCGGAATCAACTAATAAAAACCTGGTAAGGATATTAAAGAAGAAGGTTATAGATCACCAAAGAAATTGGCATAATCTACTTCACAATACTCTATGGGATGATAGAGTCACACCCAAAGAAGCTATAGGAAATTCCCCATACTTTTTGGTCTACGGGCAAGAAGCCATCCTCCCGAATGGGCTCTATCTTTTGTCTCTTCAACTGGACCAAGATTCCAACTAAGAACCCTCATCATCTATGAAACAAAGAATTAACATTCTTCTCATGCTGGAAGAAGAGAGAGAAAAGGCTAAGTCAAAATTCTTATCTCATCAACAAATAGTGAAAAGATGGTTCGATAAGCATAAGGCTAAAGAAAATAAATTTGAAGTAGGAGACTTGGTCCTGAAGAGGGATGGAGCAAATGAACCAAAAGGGAAAGATTCTAAGTTTTAGACTCTATGGCTTGGACCTTTCTAGGTGGTTGAGAAGATCGGGGCAGGCACTTATCGATTGCAGAATCTGAAGGGGGAACCTGATGCCCTCCCAGTAAATGGCCAAGCCCTAAAACAATACTTCCAATAAAATATGTGTGTGTGTGTGTGTGTGTGTGTGTGTGTGTGTGTGTGTGTGTTAGGTTCTGTGTTGAGTATCTTCACGATTGCAAAATACTTATTTTGTTGTTTCTTTGCTTTCTGGTTTTCTGTGTTTTTGAAGGTATGTCTGGAAAAACGATGATTAGCCTTAAAAATCACGCAAAGTAGCAAATCCAGTTTCTAACTCATCGCTCACTTACAAACACCATAAGCACTAGAAAACTTGCGGATACTTTGAGGAACCCTCTATCCAATCTGAGCAAATGAACAGCTTTGAGAAATGTCAAAAATGTCTAATTTGTGGTTCGGTAATACCTCAAGGGAAATAAGAAAATTCGGAAAGGACTACATGAACCCAGAAGACGAAGCTAGCTAGGCATCCACCTTAACTCTCCCACCTTGCAAATAAATAGACATGCTCCTCTCCCCACTCACTCAGTACATCACGCTGAAATAAAATCGATGTTATCAAAAGAGTGAACAATAGGAGAGGGTGTGCAAATATCTTTGCCGGGGCTATGAACTCTTGCTGGCAGCGGAGAAAGGTCTGTGATGTCGGGGTGACTCCGCTGGGGCTATGGATGCTCGCTGGCAGCGGAGACACACCGAAGCAGGTGAGTAGAGGTAATTAAAGGTCCCATGCTGGTGAATACTTTGATAAACTTTTGTAAAAAAGGGGGCATGAGTCAGGGTCAAAGGAAACGAAGGACAAAAGAGGTTAAAACCCGGCAGCCAAACCTCGAAGCATCAACCGAAGGACATAAAATGAAAAGGTTAAGAGGTTCTGATTTAAGACCAGCCAAGATTCTCCAACAGCTTTCATATCAGCCAAATCTTGGAGGAGGAACGGAGTTTTTGCTTTTGCCCAGTGAGTCTCCATTTGTTGAGCACTCAACACACCCTAAAAATTCTATGTCCATTTCCATTTTTGGGTACCACTCGATCCTTTATTTGTTCACTTTAGTATGAAACTAATGCCTGCGCTTATCTTTTATGTTTCATGTTTGAATTGTTTAAAGTTTGCTTGAACATACAACAAAGAATCATCTTAACTTTAAAAGGGACTTAACAACTACTTGAGGAATTGGCAATCTAAAGTTCTCCCCAACCCACTTAAGAATTTCGGCATCAATAAAGGTTAAAGGTGATGAAAATCGCTTGATAAATTCAAAGTAGCCGAGCATCGATCTTCATCGGCGTCGGTGGACAAAGGCCTCTCTTTTCCGTGAATGAGCTCTGGCGAGAGTATCACTAAAGACCGATATGTTTCGGCTTTGGCAGGAAAATGAAAAGTAAGCGTCGTGTAAAGAGAGGAGTGGTATCACCGACTGCTGACCCCCGATATGATTTCGGCATCGGAGAGTTACAACATGATAATCCACAAAGAAAACTACACATTAATTTTAAATTTTTTCCCCGACGTCGTCCAAGCATCGACAGTCACAGTATATAGTTCTTTTTGTGCTTTCGACGCGAGTGAAGTCCCCAAGTGCAATCCTTACCCACCAGTCGAATGATAAATTTTATGTTTAAATATTTTAATAACCGTAGGCTGATAACACCACCTTAACATCAATCGATATCGGAAGTTTTAAAGGGAACATATCGACAAACTTACAATGCAATAATAACAATTATAAAATCCCATGATGTGCACGAAAACTTAGATAAGAAAAGACAGTTAAAGGGGATCCCGTAGCGCAAAGAACTACCACACAAATTTTCACCCGAATAAACTCGCAAGACCAGCGTTGCAGAGGTATAAGCTTGGCATATGCGTAGAATTCCCCGCAGAACTTCTAGAATTTATAGCGAAATGAAGGAGCGAAACAGAGCGTGCCGAAAGAACACTCATGCCTTGCAATAGGATTTTTTGAAGACTTAACGCATCACAGCTGCTCGACGGATGCAATCTAGAACACATAAAACACCGTCGATCGAAGTTGCAGGGAACGTACGGTATGATCATTCCAATATCTTTAAACTCCCCAACTTCCATTATTGATGAATGATTGTTGACACACTTGGTGATATGGATTCTGGAGGCATTTAATGACTTCCTTATTACGGTACCCTACCTTTTGGGAGAATACACATGCACGCTCGACTCCGACGCCTTTTCTCAACCCCCAAAGGTCAAGCGGCTAATATGATGGTTTCGATGCTCATATCCGCAGTACTTGATTTGCCACGCTATGGCACACTGATGTAACTCATTTAAGACAAAGAGGAGTGGTAGCGTGGACAAAGACATCGCAGGTCATTCAAAAGGGCAACTGGGATCACGCAAGTATTAAATGATCGGGAATAACGAGCTCCACAAGTACACATCATTTTATTCTATTTGTTTGTAGCTTATATTATATTACTTGATCACTAAACTATCTCAATCCTGATTGCAGGAAATATTCCTGATTACCAAACAAATCTTGCTCCATGATCTCGCTGAGGAACTCGAAAGAAACACCGAAGCAGAGTCAAAATAGATGAAGGATATCGAGCTCCCTGAGTTCGACACCCCCGATAAATTTATCAACCTAAGCGATGTGGTCAAGTTGCATGTTGAACAAGACTTGCTATGGACCAAAGAGTTTGCAAAGATAACCGATGTGAGGCTAAGGCAAGTGCAACAATTCGCAGAACACCCAATCATAGCTCAAACCATGCTATAGCAGTTGAACTCCAGTTTAGAAAAATATCAGGCGCATGCAGTGGACATCAGGGGAATATATACAGCTCTGATGGAACAACACAGATTTCCATGGGCCCAAACTTGTGAAGAACTATTTATCAACTGGTCTGAATACGAGAGAAGTCACCCTTTCCAAGAAAGATCTCAGGTCAACTGTTAAAGAAATTGTTAGAAGATAACACCATGTGGCGATTTTTGTTTTGTTTAA
This sequence comes from Picea mariana, assembly GCA_032191745.1. Lineage (NCBI taxonomy): Eukaryota > Viridiplantae > Streptophyta > Pinopsida > Pinales > Pinaceae > Picea > Picea mariana. The sequence continues at coordinate 21,667 of JASDQU011401521.1, read as the reverse complement.
ACTGAATTTATATGTTAACTTTAGTTGAACTTTATATTAGTTAGAGGTCGATGGTTGTTGTAAGAACTCCTTCTTTGTTGTTGTTAAGAATTATTTTGAGACTGTTATGAATTGAGAAGTCCTTCTAGACCAAAGACAAGCTATTTTCATCAGATGCATGTGATTGTACTTGGAGAAGAACTACTTCCTATCATGTTTTCTGAATGATGCAGTAATGAGTAAGAGCAATTAATTTTGTTGTCAAGTTATCTGGTGCAATGTTTTGATGTTCTTTTCTTTAATGATGAAGATAAATCATTGTGTTATTATGTGATAAATGGTTATGGTAGATGAATTATTTTTCTGGTCGTGATCTTATTACATATGTGTTTTATTTTTGATATTTAGTTTCTCAGACAGTATTTGAATGCTCACATGGCTAATGTATTAGTACTAGGCCTGTGGTATAGAGTAATTGTCTGCATGTTGAGCAGCCGATTATCCCAAGCTTAGCCTCTTCCCAAGTAGTTAAAACTTAATCCTGTTTTTTGTCAAGTTGGTTTATACTGGCTTGCATCTCTCATATAACCCCACCCAAGAGAAAATACAAAAGACAATAGTCCTAACTGAAGGAAGAGCCCTCACAAGAAAACACAAAGCCCATCGATAAATTGGTCGGATCGCAAGATCTGGAGAACCATTCCATTTTTAAACGCTGTAGATTCTAATTGGGCCTCAGTGGCAGGTTTGATTCCTAATGTTGAGTCAAGGGATTTAAGACCCATCAACAGATGCCTGACCAGGCAACCAATTTTTTGGACAGGAAGGGGACACTTGAACAAATGGAAAATTATAGTGTAATAATGATTTTTTGCTCCAAGAAAATTCTTGCTTTCCTTTCATGTCACATCACAAACAAGATGTTTGTTACAAAAATAGCAAGGCAATACAACTATTGGTTGCATTTTTTCCATGAAAAGAGAAAAAAGCAATTCATTCCTCTGCCTTGGAAAGTCGAGGACTTCATGTTTAGGAATGTCAACAAGATTGACGAATTTGCAAGCCATTTCAACAACTTGAACCTAAGATATGCTGAAATACTAAGAAGGTTCAACCCTAATGGGATTTTTCTAGAACATTTGCTAGCAGTTGTCTTTAGCAACTCTTTTATCCATACATGCCTGAATGAAGGCAGAGACAATTGTTACAGGAACTTCCCCTGCGGACAAGTGGATTCCCTCTTAGGATATAGACTCCTATGACCAAGATATAAAGGTGTTAACGTTGGTCACCGATATCCCTTTATAAGAAGTTAAACTAATCAAAGAAGAAAGGGAAGAAGGTATGAGTACCTTTTATGAAGTTTGTCCTCGCTCGATCTGGGTTGATCTTGATCTCCAAGCTCTTCAACCAACCCTGCAATCCAATGAAGAGAAAAGACAAAACATATTTCATATTCTACCTTGATTAGCTTCACACTAGATCTATCCAAAAGGAACAAGTCCATGAGAAATACACACAAAATTGAAGGAAACAAGCCAAGCACATATATATTAATGAAAACAAAGAAAAGTTCTTACAACCATATATGTAGATGCAACAGCTTCACCAAGTTCTCTTTTTCCAGACCCTTTGCTCAAATGATCCATCAAAAGAATGACTATGCTTCATTGATACCTTCCTTATGACATCATAAGTTTGGTATCTCTCTATTTCTCCATGTTACCTTTCACCATGAGAAGGCCTCCTTATATAAGCTTGGAGAGGCCCAACCACCTTAGAGATTCTTGGGATAGGTTGAGGATATTTCTCCATTAGTTGTGGATCCTCCATAAGATCTAGGCTTGACCTCAAATTTGAATCCAACTAAATCCAGAGATAAGGGGGATTTTTCCCTGATTTTCCTCAACAGCCCAAGATTTCCTCAAACAGACTAGCGCTCCCCCAAAAGGGTGCACAGAGCATTGCAACACTCCCCCAAAGGAGGTCCCAAAATTTCCTCAAAAAAAAACTAGCGCTCCCCCAGAAGGGTGTACAGGGTGCTACAATGCTCCCCCAAAGGAGGTTAGGGAGCGTTAGCAGTCCCTGACAGTGGGTAGGGGAGCGTTGCCCTTCAAAATTCATTTTTAAGTGGGTTTTTCCATGGCAAAGTCTTTGTACTCTTCATCAAATTATTTCTTCTTCTTTAACCTATCTCTGAGGGTGTTATCAAGTGTTCTTAGTGATTTCATTCGAGACATGACATAGGCAAGATGATTGTATGATGTTTATGACACTTGCGACACTTGTAATGACAAAAAAAGGTAATCATTGAAGTGAGTAATTTTGATGTGTAATAGATTACCCCCCAAAGTGTGAAGTCAGAAGACGGAAACTGATGACTGAAGTGCTTTGCATAATTTTTCGAGCAAGGGTGTAGACTCAAAGAACCTGGTAGAAGCTACACAGAATCATCAAACAAATATTATGACATGTTTCAAACCCAAGGCAAGCATACCTATGCTTGAGTGATAATACTTTCAAGGTATGGCCACCATAAAATACACTACGGATCCATAATTATATTAACAAAGAGTATAGCCACCAAAGATACAATGTGGATCTATACTTCCATGACATGAACTGATCATAGCCATGAAAAATACACAATGGATCTACGAGATGACAAGACATAGCCACGAACCAATACAAAGTGGATCTATGTGACAGTATATGTGTCAATATTCAAGAAAAACTTCGTCGCAACCTGGGCAAAGTATATATCAGAGTGATGACTCAACCCAGGGTCTTCTTACCGATCCCAATGTAGTACAAATACAACCATGTGAATAAATGTCCTGATGTCGAACATGGCAGAAACCACTTGATTACCAGTCAATGAGGTAAATTGTTAACAAGCGCGAGGAAAATCACCATTGATATCAATGATTCCCAAGGTACCCTAGTACATTCCAGTGAATGTGAATAAATGAGCTGAAGTCGAACATTCGTGGAATCATCTGATCATAGGTCAATGATGTAAAACCACTGTCAGAAGTGAGGAGGCTTGCCATTGAGGCATGCAAGTCCCAAGGTACTAACTGGTTTCTAGGTCTAGTTCCTGGATAATGTGCTGAAGTCGACAGGAATAGACTTGTCGCAGGAGGGCCATGATGTATCCCCCATCAATGACACGAAACAGACACAGATATGTAAGTTGGTAGATCAAATGAACATGGACTGACACAGGTGTTTGAAATATAAGATTTGTGATGGTCGACTCTCGAGGCAGATACTTCCCTTGAACACTGAGGCACAACAGCAGAAACATCACATGGACCAAAACTTGACGATGCAGTGGATACTGTGACTTTCTTCGAGTGACCCAAAGGAGTAAATAAACTGAGAGGATTGATTCAGTGCAGAGGTTCAACGGATAAAAATGTGTGCAAAGACAAATTGTCATGTTCAAGGGCGACTATAAGAGTTACTGGTAATGTTCTCAAAAATTGCTTGGCTTGCTTCCTTAATTTTTTCCCCCATCCAGATAGACAAGTACCTCTTTTTTATTTAACAAGCTCGAGGAGGGTAACACATGCTCGATATAACTCACCTTCGGTAAGTTCCTCTTCATTTATTTAACGAACTGGAAGAAGTAAGGGTTCATTCCATATGGACCCTTCAATGTATGATTGTTTAATGAGTCCAGAGAAGGTAAAATCGATGATTTTTTATGTTTAGAGAGTCTGAAAAGAACTTAAAGATGACTCCAATGTGGTCCTTTTTCATAATGTTAGTCTTGCGAGGCAGAAAAAGAGATAGATTATCACTCAAAAGAAACCCTTTCAAACCTTTTAACGAGTGGGAAAGGAAGAAAGATCACTCGAAAGATGCCCTTTCAAACCTTTTAACGAGTGGGAAAGGAAGAAAGATCACTTGACAATCTTTTCACATTTAGAGAGTCTGAAAAGAGATTAAAGACGACTCCAGGGTGTTTCTTTTTCATGTATCCATGCGAGCCCAAAAAAGAGATAAAAGGTTTTTCGGTGCGTTCTCGTGTTTTTTTTAGCATGAGAATGAACAAAGAGTAAGCTCGGTATTGGTTTCATTTTTACACAAGCTTGAAACAAAAGTAAACAATGCTTGTAAATTCCCAACGTAATTTCCAAAGGTAGGGATACCCATGGATGGTTGGTACTCTGCCCCCATCTTGAAAAGATAGTGGTTTAACTCCAAAATGATAATCAAAGGATGGATACATGCCCGCCCAAGCTTCAATTCATTCACCGACTTTGAGGTTGTCATTGATTTATGTACTAGATGGAGAAAAAGGATACATGTGGATGAATTGAAGGTTCAAATACGAGACCTAATGAAAGACTCGACTCGACATCTATGAGATCTAGAGAAAGACTCGACATCTACGAGAGAGGTAATTGTTTCATTTTTTAACGAGCTTGACATAGGAAAATAAATATGCTCCATCCCCGATTAGTTCGATTGATCAAGTGGTCAATATAGTTTCATCCTTAGTTGAACCACAAACCCAAGTAGTTGATCCAGTTTTGTCATCGATCAGCCCCACTTTTCATCTGAAAAGTGAAACCCAAGTGACTGAACCAGTCCTGTCATTGGTTAGTCCCACCCTTCATCTAAAGCGGGCCAATGTGGTCTATCCCACTCCTCCTCTGATGAGTGCCAAAGTGGTTTTTCCGGTCCCTTCATCGGTCAGTCCAGTTGATCATGTCGTCAATCTGGTCACGTCCTTAGTTGAACCAGTTGACAAAGTGGTTGATCCAATCCCATCTTCGGTCAATTCCACTCTCTCGTTAGAGATTTCAACCCAAGCGGTCAATCTGTTTCCACCTGTCGACCCCATTCTCCCCTTGGAGAAAGAAAGCCAAGTGGTCGATTTGATGTTGTTATCAATCGATCCTACTCTCCTGCTAGAGAGTAAACCCAATTATGCCCACTTTTTTCTCGTTGATACAAAATCTACTGTGATGGGGGGCATTCCTCCTTCTCCCTCGAAATCCCCTCCAAGTAATGAGGCCATCTTTTTATATTGGGGTGCGCTAACTGGACCTCGTCTTCCCTCTCACATTCCTTTCAAGATTACAGTAAAGGTTTGTGGTTGGGATGTTCCTCGGATGTTAATCGATGAAGGTTCGTTTGTTATTATTTTGTCCTCTATTGTTTGGAAAGCTTTGGGTTATCCTCAGCTTGTTCCAGTTACCCAGACTCTATTTGCTTTTAACAGAAAAAACAGTGACCCTTTAGGGATCCTTCCCCAGTTTCCTATAACTTTGGGAGGGAAAACTGTCTTTATTGATGTTATGGTAGTCCAAGACCCCTTGGATTTCGATTTACTCCTTGGGCGAGATTTCTGTTACAGGAAAATCCCCCTGCAGACAATTGGATTCCCTCTTGGGCTCTAGACTCCTAATACCAAGATAGAAAGGTGCTAACGTTGGTCACTAACATCCCTTTAGAATAAGTTAAACTAATCAAAGAACAAAGGGAAGAAGGTATGAGTACCTTTTCTGAAGTTTGTCCTCGCTCGATCTGGGTTGATCTTGATCTCCAAGATCTTCAGCAAACCCTACAATCCAATGAACAGGAAAGACAAAACATATTTCATATTCTACCTTGATTAGCTTCACACTAAATCTATCCAAAAGGAACAAGTCCATGAGAAATACACAAAAACTTGAAGGAAACAATCCAAGCACATATATATTAATGAAAACAAAGAAAAGTGCTTACAACCATAGATGTAGATGCAAAAGCTTCACCAAGCTCTCTTTGTCCAAACCCTTTGCTCAAATGATCCACCAACAGAATGCCTATGCTTCATTGATACCTTCCTTATGAGATCATAAGTTTGGTATCTCTCTATTTCTCCATGTTACATTTCACCATGAGAAGGCCTCCTTATATAATCTTGGAGATGCCCAGCCACATTAGATATTCTTGGGATAGGTTGAGGATATTTCTCCATCAGTTGTGGATCCTCCCTAAGATCCAGCCTTGACCTCAAATTCAAATCCAACTAACTCCAAAGATAAGGGGGATTTGTCCCTGATTTTCTTCAACAGCCCAAGATTTCCTCAAACAAACTAGTGCTCCCTCAAAAGGGTGCACAGAGCATTGCAACACTCCCCCAAAGGAGGTCAAGGAGTGTTGGCGCTCCCTGATAGTGGGTAGGGGAGCGTTGCCCAAAATTTCCTCAAAAAAAAACTAGTACTCCCCCAGAAAGGTGCATAGGGTGCTACAACACTCCCCCAAAGGAGGTTAGGGAGCACTAGCACTCCCTAACAGTGGGTAGGGGAGTGTTGCCCTTCAAAATTCATTTTTAAGTGGGTTTTTCCATGGGAAACGCTTTGTACTCTTCATCAAATGATTTCTTCTTCTTTAACCAGTCTTTGAGGGTGTTTTCAAGTGTTCTTAATGATGTCGTTCGAGACACGACATAGGCAAGATGATTGTATGATGTTTAGGACACTTGCGACACTTGCCAAAATGTGACACTTGCGACACTTGTAATGACGACAAAAGGTCATCATTAAAGTGAGTAATTTTGATGTGTAACAGATTGTCCCCCAAAGTGTCAAGTCAGAAGATGGAAACTGATGACTGAAGTACTTTGTAGACTTTTTCGAGCAAGGGTACGGACTCAGAGAACCTGGTAGAAGATGCACACAATCATCAAACAAATATTATGACATGTTTCAAACCCAAGGCATGCATACTTATGCTTGAGTGATAAAGACTTTCAAGGTATGGCCGCCATAAAATACACTGTGGATCCATAATTATATTAACAAAGAGTATAGCCACCAAAGATACAATGTGGATCTATAATTCCATGACATGAACTGATCGTATCCATGAAAAATACATAGTGGATCTATGAGATGACAAGCCATAGCCACAAACCAATACAAAGTGGATCTATGTGACATTATATGTGTCAATATTCAAGAAAAACTCTGTCGCAACCTGGGCAAAGTATATATCAGAGTGATCACTCAATCCAGGGTCTTCTTACCGATCTTGATGTAGTACGAATCTAACCATGTGAATAGATGTCATGATGTCGAACATGGCAGAAACCACTTGATTACCGTTCAATGAGGTAAACCGTTAACAAGCGCAAGGGAAATCACCATTGATGTCAATGATTCCCAAGGTACCCTAGTACATTCCATCAAATGTGAATAAATGAGTTGAAGTCGAACATTCGTGGAATCATCCGATCAGAGGTTAAGGATGTAAACCCATTGTCGGAAGCGAGGAGGCCTGCCATTGAGGCATGCAGGTCCCAAGGTACTAACTGGTTTCTAGGTCTAGTTCCTGGATAATGTGGTGAAGTTGACAGGAATAGACTTTTCGCATGAGGGCCTTGATGTATTCCCCCATCAACGACACGAAACTGACATAGAAATGTAAGTTGGTAGATCAAATGAACATGGACTGACATAGGTGTTTGAAACAAAATATTTGTGATGGTCAACTCTCGACGCTGATACTTCCCTTGAACACTGAGGCACAACCACAGAAACGTGACATGGACCAAAACTTGACGATGCAGTGGATATTGTGACTTTCGTCGGGTGACCCAAAGGAGTAAAGAAACTCATAGGATTGGTTCAGTGCAGAGGTTTGTTGGCAGCCAACTCATTTTTTATTACTATAAAAAAACGATGCCTACACCTTTTGTCTTCTAAACGACAAATCTTCGTCGCACCATGCTTCAAGACATTTGTTTCCTTTTTGCGACAATTGCAAATTTGATTTCGATTTGATTTTTCACAACTGAAAGTGTGAAAACACCTCTCTCGTTGTTTGGACTGTCGTCGTCTTTTATTGATTTGCTGAAAGACATTTGATCATTGGTTTATCACCTCACTGCCAAAGGTTCTTTCAAACTAAATTCATTCACTTTAACTGTCCAACTTGATTTTTCTAATGAAACTAATAAGTTATGAGTTTCGTAATTACTTTTGGTTTTGTATATGACTCAATTCTTATTGCTTCGAACTCTTAACTTATCAATTTTATATGATCATTTGTTGCAATGTTTTGACACTTCGATTATGCTAAAATCACATGGACAATACCCTGAATTTGATTTTATATGAAGTGGTAATAGTTTGAAACCTTGCGGAAGCACTTTGATTAACCTATTGGCATTTGGATTATTTGGTTCAAACCCCCGATACATTGTTTAATGAGTTGGATATCATGGAACGATCATATAGTTTCGGAATATGTATTGACCTAAACATATGAACGGTGGTATGGAGCATTAAAGTGATACGATCAATCAATGGTTAATGTTGGATGTTGTGTTGATTGCACTGTACACTTGGCATTTGAATGTAACGCGTGGTGTTAGTTCTGTTTCGGGTAAGTGGCACGTTAACATGATTATACACCCTTTTCCTGGCCGATAAGTATGGCATAAATGATCATGTTTTGATAACGATGTACTCAGTTAATTAATGCGGTGCGTGGCGGTGGCAATCCCACCACCTTCGCACGATTGGAGTTATTTTCGGTCTCATCAAGCATTCAATCTATTAACCCTCGTGTTATCACTCTGTGTATTGTTTCATTCACTTGGAACCCTACCATGTACAGGAACTATGGCTCCTGTTGTGAGAGCCGAACCCAACGGGTCTCAAGCACTGTTAACTTTTGATGGTGCGTATGACGACTTAGAAAGGTTTGGATGGATTCCATTTATCAGGAAATTTGATGGTTACGACATCACTGTGTCTCGGCAGTTCGCTCTATCGTTTGATGGTTATAGAGCCAAAGTGGGAGATGTACATCTTGAAGTCACCGAGCAATCTCTCAGCTCTGCGACTGGCTTGCCTGTCGAGGGAGAGAAATGGTCCAAAAGCTGTAAGGTTAAGGCTGTCCCGTGGACACTATTGTTTCAATCTCGCACAGTGAATTCATGCGACCGAGGCTTACCGGCGAAGATGTTGAAACCTTGTTGGTATTATCTCTTGATGATTATCAAACAGTTTGTAACTTGTGAAGGCAGGTATGGTTTCGTGTTCCTATTTCACCTACGCTTGTTAATGATTTTTATGGGTTTTGGGCTTAGTATGCCACACTATCTGCACCGAAGTCTGTTCAAAATGGATAAGAGATATAAGCGTAGCCATGCTGACACTAGCCTTTTTCATGTTGGGTTAATTAAGATGATTTTTGTTTATGAACTGGGGTTACGTCGAGATTCCTGGCGTGATTTTCTCAGCCGCAACGGTTTTGAAGGATCGCATCCTCCATAGGTGGATAAACCCATGATTGCTGAAAACAAACCTACCCCTGTGCCTTATGATGTCCTCCTACCTAAACCTAAACCCGACTTACCTCTTAATTCACCTATGGCTATGACAGAGCAGACCGAAGTTGCTAAAGCTACAACCCGTAAGACTAGAGCAAAGTCTGGTGTTAATACTAGATGCAAGAACAACGCTAGGCTGATCTCTCGCATGGCGAGGAACAAACCCAAACCCCCTGTGCAGTTAGAGCCTCTCGTAGTCAGCGAAGACTTGGATTCTGAAGTTGAACGGTTCCTCGCCGAGGAATACCCTTACTCCATGGGATTGTGTGACAAAACTCCTTGTGATTTCGTTAAAAACTCACCTCCTTACCTGCGTGAAGACCCTGAATTCCCTGGTATTGAACCACCGCATGAAACCCTTGGGGAATCATCAGAACCCCCTCTTGTTCGGGCTGTTACACCAACTTGTGATCAGTGCGGAATGTGGTTAGAGAGATACTATTTGGACGTCCCAACATTGTAATCCAAAATTCGTGATTTGGAAGACCAAGTAGCGAGACTCACTGGTCAGAATGCAACGAAGAAATCCAACGACAAGAAACCACGAATTGATGGGACAATCCTGTTCAAAAATTGTGAGTCTGCTACAGCTATTGTCAGTTCAAGATTGACATAGTCTCAGCACCTGTGACGGTATAGTTCTCGATCATTTATATGACACCCTGCTCTGTTACATAAGCGTGTTTCACTGTATGTGATTTTGGTTTGATGTATGATTTTGTTTAAAACCCGATTGGATTTGATTGTGATTTAATGTATCATCGAATAGATATCATTGTCCATCTTTAGTTCGATGCCCTAATTAAAATTGTTATATTTTAAAAATAGAATGTTGTTTGTAATACAATTTTCGATGGTATGATCTGGATCAGTTACGAGCAAAATGATTTGAATTAGTTAGTTGTTTGCGTGGTTTGAACTAAATCAAGTAATTCTCTGTTGGTGCATAACTGATCATGGCTCATTCGATATTCGTTACTGCTTGAATTGGATTCTATTTAAAGTTTTGGTTTCACTTTTATAATTGATTTAGGAAAATTCGTATGGGGTTATGAATCATGTCGATTTTATCACACCTGTCTGTCGAATGTATGGTGACTGATTGCAAAAGATTTTGATATGAATGATGCTATTTCATATTGTGTTTTCAATTGATTGACATCATCCTGCTATAATTAGTTTATACGGTTTTGCCTATGAACTGTTTGAAGTTTCACAAATGAGATCTATGGTGGGATTTTATGGATTCGATTATGCATAAAATTGTTACAGTTTTCTATATTGGCAAATATTGAACGATATGCTAATCGATAATCATTGTTTGCAATTCCATACAGTTACCATTGATGGCATTCATGAAATATTTTTGTTATGATTCGATTCGGTTTTGTGCTTATTGCAAACAGAGTATTCATGATTCTGTCTCGATTGTATTGATTTGATTTGATTTAAAGGATTACTTTTATTAAATCATTTGATTGTTAAAAGAGGATTGGATTCGATATGATTTGATTTAATCTGGTCTTGTTTACTATTATAGACCAGCTACAGAATCAAGTGATTCTGTAGCTGAATCTATAGAGTCATTTTTTCTGATTTTATTTTCCAAATAAAATATTTCTAACTTGATCTTTGTGTCTAATACAGGCAAATTCGAATTGGTGATGGGCATAAGGAACAGTTGGAAGATATCTCAAAGATTTCTACTTCTAGTTCATTTTCTTAGTTTAGGAGATTTTGGGGATTATTCCCAGATTGTGTGAAACTGAATTACTATTACTCACAAGGATGTTTTACCTTGTGAAGAAACTTATATAAACCTATGGTTTTGTAATAATTAACAATCCTCAGTTGGGGGGAACAAGGATATGGAGTTCTAATTCAAACTGGAGCAGAATTGGTGTTGTTGTTGTAGCTTTCCGCTTTTCAAGATACCAACACTTTGTTCTTTGTTTTGTATATCAGTTTGTTTCTGGTTTAGTATTGCGTTAGCTATCTGAATCACACGCAAATGATATAATTTTATTGCAGCTATCCATATCTTGTTTCTTCCTAAATCGATAAAAGGCATAACAATTATCAATTCTTTTTAATGAATGATAGCTTTGTCTTCTTCATACTTTGAATTGGAATATATAAGTTTGTTGCACAATAGGTTTCCCCTTTTGCAGGAATTTATAATCAAAAAATTGTTATGGTAATCTTTTATGTCTTGTTTGTCTTGTAATAATAATTCAGGAAGCATATTAGCTGATCGTTTCCGAGAAGCTTAAGGGCTTAACTGGAGTGAGTTTCCCTCCTCCAATCAGCTTAGAAGATATCATAAGCAGGACGAACTTGGAGCGTTTTCAGGTCAAATAGTATTTAGTTTCTTGCTTGTATTAAGTATTTTTAATCTAGATATTATTTTGATTTAATATCAGTTAGTTTACTTTCTTTTTTCATAAACACAAAAAATCAAAAAGAGTCACCTTCGCTGTCTTGGGACAGCAAGCAAACACATATGTTTCACAGGTTTTAACTAAATCTGTAATTTGTCCATATTGTTTATTTGTGAATAAAGAATGATCATAGCTGATAATTAAAGTAGTTGATTTGAGTTATTATAAGAATAGTTAGTAGTTTGTAGATATAATAGTTAGCGTAGTTTATAGTTTAGTATATTAGTTCCTTTATTTTATTAGTTTCTAGTTTCCTCCTCTTTAGTTTGATTTCTTTTATTTAGTTAGTTTGTTTGTTTTTATTAGTTTCTACTTTCCTTAGTTTAGATCTCTTAGCTCAGATCAGATTTTCTCTTTGGTTTCTTTACGAGACCTTAGAGCGGCCAACGGAGCCGTTAAACTCGTCAGGGTGGTCCATACCAAACGGCTTGGGTTATTTAGACAACCCCGGACCGGTTCCACTCTCCCAGTTGACGGATGGACTGTTTCGCCCGTCAACAAGGTTCAACGGATAAAAATGTGTGCAAAGACAAAGTGTCGTGTTCAAGGGCGACTGTAAGAGTTACTAGTAATGTTCTCAAAAATTGCTTGGCTTGCTTCCTTCAATTTTTCCCCCATCCAGATAGACGAGTACCTCTTTTTGATTTAATGAGCTCGAGGAGGGTAACACATGCTCGATATAACTCACCTTCAGTAAGTTCCTCTTCCTTTATTTAACGAACGGGAAGAAGTAAGGGTTTGGTCCATATGGGCCCTTCAATGTATGATTGTTTAACGAGTCCAGAGAAGGTAAACTCAGTGATTTTTGATGTTTAGAGAAACTGAAAAGAACTTAAAGACGACTCTAATGTGGTCCTTTTTCGTATTGTTAGTCTTGCGAGGCCGAAAAAGAGATAAATTATCACTCAAAAGATGCCCTTTCAAACCTTTTAATGAGTGGGAAAGGAAGCAAGATCACTCGAAAGACGCCCTTCCAAGCCTTTTAACCAGTGGTAAAGGAAGCAAGATCACTCAGCAATATTTTTACATTTAGAGAGTCTAAAAAGAGCTTAAAGACGACTCTAGGGTGTTCCTTTTTCGTGTATCCATGAGAACCTGAAAAAGAGATAAAAGGTTTCTCGGTGAGTTCTCGTGTTTTTTCGAGTGTCAGAACAAACAAACAGTAAGATCAGTATTGGTTTCATTTTTACACAAAATTGAAACAAAAGTAAACAATGCTTGTAAATTCCCAACGTAATTTCCAAAGGTAGGGATACCTGTAAATTCTAACCTTGTACAAAATCTACTGCAAACTGATATTCAGAAAAAAACAGAAAATATACAATGGCAAATACAAACAGTACACTGAGATTTTTCACCTGGAAACCCAAACCGGGAAAACCAGCATATATTATATTCATACATTGTGTTACATTGTTTACAATACAATATACATATAGGAGCCAGCGGCATCCAAAACCCTGACCCAATGACCTGGATTAGTCCAAAACCTAATTCCTTAACCGGAAATATAAAACCATCAGCAAAAACCATGTGCCGAAAAACCACCTAATATCATGTGGTCCCGGAAATATGTTGTCTCAGTAATATGTCGTCCCAGAAATATGTCGTCCTGAAAAAAAAAAATCGGGGGCGCTACCCCCGAACCCCCCTCTAACCCCCTTGCGCGCCCGACGCAGACACTCAGACACTACTACTCATGCAAAGAATATAACACATACCCAACAATACCCATGGATGGTTGGCACTCTACCCCAAGCTTGAAAAGCTAATGGTTTAACTCCAGAATGATAATCAAAGGCTAGAGACATATTCTGGGTTCGATCCCCAATGGAGTCTCCAATTTCTGTTACAGGAGAATCCCCCTGCAGACAAGTGGATTTCCTCTTGGATACTAGACCCCTATAACCAAGACAGAAAGGTGCAAATGTTGAACACTGACATTCCTTCTAATGAAGCTAAACTAGTAAAGGAATAAGAAGAAAGGAATATAAATACCTTTAATAACGTTTGTCCTTGCTCGATCTAGGCTGATCTTGATCTCCAAGTTCTTCAGAAAGTCTTGCAATCAAAGGAACAACAATGGAAAAACATACTTCCTATTCCTATTATGATTAGCTCTGAAATAGATCTATTAAAAGAACAAATTCATGAAACATACACGAATTTGAAGGAAACGGGCCAAGCACATATGTATATTAATGAAAACAAAGCAAAGTGCCTACAACCATAGATGTAGATGCGGCAGCTTCACCAAGATCTCTTTGTCCAGACCCTTGCTCAAAAGTTCCACGATCAGAGTGACTGTAACTTTCACTGATAAATCTCCCTTCTGAGATCATAAGTTTGATGTCTTGCATGTCTTTCTTTCTACCATGAAGAGGCCTCCTTATATAGGCTTGGAGAGGCTTAACCACCTTAGAGATCCTTGGGATAGGTTGAGGATATTTCTTCATTAGTTGTGGATCCTCCCTAAGATCTAGCCTTGACCTTAGATTCGAATCCAACTAACTCTAGAGATAAAGGCGATTTCTCCCTGATTTTACTCAATAGTCAAAGATTCCCTCAAATAGGTCAGTGCTCCCCTAGAAGGGTGCACAGAGTGTTGCAATGCTCCCCCCAAGGAGGTCAGGTAGCGCTAGTGCTCCTCGACAGTGGGTAGGGGAGCGTTGCCCTTCAAAACTGACTTTTGAGTGGTTTTCTCCATGGAAAAAACTTTGTATTCTTCATCATATGATTTCTCCTTCTTTTACCAGACTCTGAGGGTTCCTTTCAAGTGTTCTCGTGATGTCGTTCAAGACATGACATAGGCAAGGTGACTGTATGATGTTTGCGACACTTGCAACACTTATGGTGACAAAAATAGGTCATTATTGAAATGAGTAATTTTGATGTGTAACAACAATGACGACAACACTCCTTCTCCTCACGATGGAGACATAGAGACATTGCAAAGCACAACTGAATTGTACAAACAACAAAGAAAAGGCCCTAGTGAGAAGAGTGTCCAATCCCCGACTAGCACTCCCAAGTGCACGACATCATGGATCATCGCTCAAACGGCCCACCCCAATAAGAAAGAAACCCAGAATTCTTCAAATGAAGGAGGATATAATAACCCTCCTCGTGGAAAAATTGATAGTTCTCACAAGCTTCCCGTGACGAAGAAGAGAAAAAACGTTGTAGGGCAAGCGGAAGAGCTCGAAATTGAAAGTGAGGACATGGAACTTGATACTAATCTAGATAACGTATTCCACAACATTGATCAGCCCGCAAACGCGATCCACCATAGTTCCATAATGGAAATAGCTGAGACCGACATTTTTTATGAAGATGAATCCTTCATATTCCAGAGCGTTGTTTTTGACAGCCAATCTAAAAATTTAATTATTGAAAAGAGAGATGTAAGAAATAAGAAAGGAAAATCTCATTCAAAGATTAACCCTAGGAACATGCAACCATCCCAAATCTCCTGACTTCATCGAGCAACCAGATATGCTTTTGATGATTCCATTGGAGGCATTGAAGTGGATAATGCTAGACTGAACGACCGAATCAAGGAATTGGAGGAAGCTTTGATTCTTATCCCATTGCTTGCCAGTCCTTTAGCAAAAACTGTGTCTTCCACCCCTGCAGCCAATTTAAAAGGATCCTCCACCCTCCTCACATCGTGTAGAGGCTATGTGGAGAAGAATATCAAGAAAATAATGGAGCTCATTACTCAATCCTGGGAAACATCACAAAATACAGCTTCCCTTGGAACGAGGGCACATGCTTTGCACGAACATTTGCAGGCGGATTTAAAAAATGAAGAACGTTTCTATCTAGAGATTGTCATCCCTTTTGGAAACCATGTCACCAACATGTTAGTTCAGAGAAGAAAACAAGAATATCTCCCCTCCCCAAAACAGATCAAAAAATTAAAAGCATGCTGGAAAGAGAAAGTTAAGAACCTACATCTCATTGTCGAATCATGTGAACAAGCCATATTAGAGAAAGAAGAATTATTCAGAAACCTGAACAAAATAGACTTAGCTGGAAGTATGAACGAGGTTCAAGACCCCAACTTAATCCTCAAGTCCTTTTCCTTAACCAAACAAGCCTTCGATGAACAAGTTGATATTTTAAAGGGGTTGTCTTTAGAAAATTTTTACGGCATCCTTGAATACGGTCAAGATGACAGGGACAACTGGCTAGTGGACTATTTAGCACAGAATGAAGAAATTGAACAGGCTCTGCGTAATATTTCTATCAATCTAAGGGAATTAGAAAATGAGATTTTCAACATAAAAATTTGGAATGAGATCAATGTGGCCCCCATGAGAAGCTACATTAAAGAATGGCTCCAAAGGGGAATCGACAAGCTCACCGATGAAGGGAAACAAGCAGTTGGCACAATTCCAGTGGTCGTTGACAAGAGCAATAAAAAGGCATCAGCAAGCAAATAGCAAAGGGAGAAATAGATACCATCATACTAAGTGTATATTGATCACATATTTATTTCTTTATCAATCTAGTTATTCTACCACTTTAAATAGAAATGTCTAACCAAAGACTGATAACTTCCAATTTCTTCTTTTTGGGTCTTACTCTCTACTGTCGCCCACTTCTTCTTTCTACAGTCCTATTTCTTGTACGGTTCGCGGGAGCCCCAATCCCAGTCTATATGAAAAACGCATTTAAATTTCCATAAATATGTAACAGACATTATTATTTTTTGATAAATTTCAAAGAAAACTACTTCGAGAACAATCTCAATGGTGCCTTGTAACCCTGTTTTTGGAATGCTAAATTAGTTCTCTTTATGCATATCGGTCATCTTCTTTTATTTTTATGTGCTGAGAAATTTTTATCTTCAACTATGTTGGATGTCAGGAAATTGTGTTTATTTAATTTGAATGTTTAATGTGTGTGATTCTTGGTCCTATTTTCCACAAACCTTTATTTCAAAAAAAAAAAAAAATCTATCATTTTCTATTGCTTCAAGTCATTACGACGAAAATTTTCTAAGTCCCATATTTGAACTATAAATGCCCCAGGAAAAAACTTAAACAGGAGTGTCACATCTATAAAAAAACGAAGTAGGATTGACATCCTCGTTAGGTTGGCGTTTTGGTGCTAACAGATTAATCTGCAAGAATATCTGCATAAATAGAAACCTTCGAAATTTTTTACCTTTGCCAAATAAAAACAATCCACTGGATAGACATGTTGCAAATATACCTGTTGGTACTATATTGAAATGCCCAGTTGATGCTATACAAAGATGCCCTCTTCCTGGAGAGAAATTGCAGATCAACCTATGCAAATGTATAGGAAAAACTAGCAAACACGGAGATCACACAAGAAGACCAAATAATCTTCGACACTCGACACATTTTCAAAAATATATATATATTTGTTTCTTGTCCACCACATATAACTTTATTTATCCTAACACATATAGAGACAGACAATCCAGATAATCTGTTTAATATAATGAAATGCTCTCACAAAGTCACTTTCTCACTAATTACTTGTTAACCCCATATTAATATAATATTATGATTAACTAATTCAAGAATTCGGGACTCCAACACTTTGGGGATCCGACCTTACTCTCGCTGTGACATTCTCCCCAGGTCATGTATCACCCTGATGTCTTATGGTTAGCGTGTCACACAGTACACACTGGCATGAGTCATTTTCTGCATGGATACCACCTGTGCTTCATGTTGCTTGTCACGTGCCCACTGCTTCGGGCTTTTAATTCTCCCTCGGTCCCGTCATAGCAGTGCATTTATTCTCATTCCAACCCGATAGGGACTACGCTGACATGCAGCACTTGTTATATATAGCGAACATCCTCTTGTCTTGAAAATAAAAATATATACAAATCTATTTTTTCTATTATTGTTTTGTTTTATAAAATTTAAACTCATTTACAATTTGAGTCCTACATCTATACCAATATTTTATCATAAAAATTCAGATATCTATAGATTTGAATTAATATTAAATTAATTTTTATTACCAATACCTAGTATGAAGAAATTATTGTGAAATTCTCCTTTACATTCATGAAAAAATACATACCTATGGTGCCTCGAACTTTCCTCGAAGTTGGATAAAAATTATTTTACTTTGTTGCACCGACCCACTACTACCTATTTCTCCTTTTGATGCAAAATTTTGTCTTTATGCATGTGAAGTAGGTGCTTCCCAAACACGAGATTTTAGATATATATAAGTGGTTGATATAGTGGGTGATGTGAATGGTTTTTTTTTTAATAGTTGCTTCACAGACACGAGATTTTAGATATATAAGTGTTTGATATAGCTAGTGATGTGAATTGTTTTGTTTTTTATGGTTTCTTTTAGTGAGATCAATTAAAATGGAATGATGGAAATGTGTTTATCAAATTTTTATATTTATTAAAAAAATTAGATAAATGATAAGAATTAATTTGTTTGTTTTAACATTTTTTATAATAACAAAGATTAAAAATATTTTATTTTTTTTTAATATTTTAATATGTTAACAAGTTATGATATTAATTGATGAGCCGATAGCTCTGCCTTTGTTTTTGTTGTCTGAGCAGGAGAAGATTCGGAGGTTTTTGTTCTGGGAAATCTACTCATGCCTTTTGACTATTTTTTGCCTACCAGTTGTCACCTGGTAGTTTTGTATTTTCTTGTAAGACCCTATCCGATCTGTTCATAGAATGGAGCTGGCTATGGTTCTTTTTCAGCGAATTGTAAATGATTTTATAACACTTATAAAATTGAGATAATTTCTTCCGGGAAAAAAAAGTTATGATATTAATTATTTGAAAACATCTTTTTGTATTTGGTAATAACTAGAAACAATCATATTAATAATATTAGTGTGTTTATTCATGACAATAGGTATATACAGACACACATGTTGCTAGTTACTCATGCTTAGAGAGATATCTTCAAATAATATATATATATATATATATATATATA
>JASDQU011401520.1:0-22322 GCA_032191745.1 Picea mariana | reverse complement strand
CTTGAGAGAATAAGAAAAGTGATTTTAACAAAAATTTCACTACAAGAACACTCTTAGATTAGTGCCGTTGTCCTCTAGGGCTTATGGAGTCTCAAATGCATTAAACTTGAAGATTGATCTATATGAAACCAAAGAGGTAGAGTCTAAGCCCTAAGGTGCAAGCACGTTTGGGCCTTAGGATTTAGACTTTGAGGAAGAAGGTACCTAGGGTGCAAGCACGTTTGGGCCCTAGGTGTTGTTTTTCCCTTATTGTAGCTTCACTTAGGTCAAGGATCAAATGTCTAGGGTTAAAAATATAAAGTGCAAACACTTTTGGGCTTTAGGCTTTTAACCCTAGCAAGGATGCTTTACAAACTTGGACAAATAAGACTTTATGAGGGAAGGAAACACTTATGTTCCCCTCTTATGGTTCAACAAGATAAAGAGACTTGCAACGAGATAGCAATTTAACACAGGTAACATTAACCAAAGATAAAATTGCAGCAAATTACTTACTTATTCCAAGAATGAAGACATCAAAACCTTAATTGCAGAAAATATCCATCCTAGAGAGCAATATCATCCACAAAAAATCCTCCTTCAAGTGTAGCGCACGAGAGAGAAAGACCAAGAGGCCTAAATGTTAAATTTAGAGCTGCTATTAAGTTCTTTTCAATTTACTAGACAATAATAGCATAAGCAGGATCACTGAGAGAAACACAATCACAAGGTACACAACATTTTATCTTGGGAAACCCTCATGGGGGAGAAAACCTAGCAAAAACTTATTTAATATAGATTGCCAATACAATGCGAAGATAAAAGACCAAACCACCAAGAATATCCAAGACTGAGCAATGCACCTCTCTCTCCTTCTTTTTGCAACTGCAGCTACCTCCAAAAGATGAGCACTTGTTGAGTGAATGAGTGAGTGAGTAAGTGAGGCACTATCGTCACTTATTTATACTAGCTGATAGGTGCTAGTGTTATGTCTCTTCACCAAGTTGGGCCGACTTCTCCAACTAGTGGTTAAAACCACTTTAATTATCCCTAGGGGCTGACTTTACAAACAACACCATATAACTATGGTTTGACCAATCCACAAAAGGGGATTTGGTCTTATACAATGCCCGACATGATCAATCCACAAAAGGGGATTTTATCTATAAAAATAACTCAATTATAGTTAGAATATTCTTCGCAATTACAATATTTCAACACTCCCCCTTAACAAGAAGGGTATTCTACAACATCATCATGAGAGAGAGACAGGGCAACAACATCATCAACATCTAGAACACTGACTGGCAAATCTATAAATCATCGAAAGTTTTTCTCATCATCAATAACATCATCTTTCACAGCATGGAGCTGGAGTAGCATCATCATGATCTGCATCAACATCAATTAGCATAACTCCGCAACAACATCATCAACACCATCATTAATAGCACGAGGTTAGTACAACATCATCAACAACACGAGGATGATACATCATCATCAACAATACCATGAGGCTAATACAACATCATCAACAACATGAGGCTAGTACAACAACATCATCAACACGAGGCTGAGATAACAACAACATCATCATATAGCAACAAAATGAGGCAGGTGCAACAACAACATTTTGTGGTACTTTGACAGACCGTCCTTACCGGACCTTCGGGATCTTCCCAGGAATCATAAAATTCCCTAGGATGTAAAATCCTAACGGAGCTACCACGTGGTACTCTGACAGATCGTCCTTATCGGACCTTCGGGATCTTCCCAGGAATCATAAAATTCCCTAGGATATAAAATCCTAACGGAGCTACCACTTGGTACTCTGACAGACCGTCCTTATCGGACCTTCAAGATCTGCCTAGGAATCAAAAGATTCCCTAGGATTTTAAACGGAGCTACCACTACTAACCACAGCTGGCATATACATGCACATGGACTCTGACAGACCGCCCTTATTGGACCTTCGGGATCTGTCCAGGGATGATCAGTCCCCTAGGATATAAAATTCTAACTGAGCTACCCGCTGTTGGTTAGGATACCATAGTATCATTAGCATCACTCCCCCTTTTCGAGGGAGGTCCTTTCGAACTATACCAAGCTTGTCTCGAAAGTATTCAAACTTTACACGAGACAGAGGCTTNTTGGTCAACACATCTGCAACCTGCTCATCTGTGCCAACATATTGGAGCTTTACAACTCCTCTTTGCACCATATCACGAATGTAGTGATACCGGATTTCTATGTGCTTCGACTTGTCATGGAACATATGGTTCTCTGTCATCTTTATGCAACTCTGGTTATCACATAGAATCACGATGGCTTCCATCTCTAGATCGAATAGACCTGCCAACAACTTCCGAAGCCATATGGCTTCACAACCGGCGGAACATGCTGTAATGTATTCCGCTTCTGCCGTGCTGAGAGCAATACTGGATTGCTTCTTGCTCTGCCATGAAGTCATGGTTGACCCCAGACTGAAACAACATCCTGAAGTGCTCTTTCTATCAGAAACACTTCCAGCCCAACCTGAATCAGTATATCCATACAGTCTGAAGTCATGATCTCTAGTATAAAAGAGACCATATTCCAACGTACCCTTAAGGTATCTCATTACATGTTTTGCAACAACAAGGTGAACACGTCTGGGCTCTACTAGATACTGACTCAAGGTGTTCACAACAAAACATATATCTGGCCTGGTATTCGTCAGATACATCAACGATCTAATGATCTGTCTATATAGAGTAGCATCAACCAATTCTGATGAAATATCAACCAAGAGTTTCAACTTTGTTTCCATGGGTGTGTTCATGGCTTTACATTCCAGCATGTCAAACCTCTTCAGTATTTCAACTGCATACTTCCCTTGGTTAAGGAAGATCTTCTGTGGGCTCTGCCAAACTTCAAGACCTAAGAAATAATGCATCAGGCCTAGGTCTTTCATCTCAAACTCTGCAACGAGCTTCTTCTTACAATCTGTGATGAGCTTTTCTTCTCTTGTTAAGAATAAGTCATCCACATACAACAACAATATAACTGGCTCATCATTCATAACCTTGAAGTAAAGGTTAGAATCAACTTTACTCTTGGTAAAGCCCAAGCTCATCAGGAAACTATCAATTCTTCCATACCAAGCTCTGGGAGCTTGCTTCAATCCGTACAGAACCTTCTTCAACCTGCAGACATGAGTCTTTCTATCTTCAACTTCAAACCCTTGGGGTTGTTCTATATACACTTCTTCTTCAATAACACCATTTAAGAAGGCCGTTTTCACATTCATCTGGTGTAACTTCCACTTCATCTTGGTTGCAAGAGCTATGATGGTTCTGATAGAAGTGTATCTTGCTATAGGAGCAAACGTCTCTTCATAATCAATGCCTTCCTTTTGAGAAAATCCACGAGTTACTAATCTTGCTTTGTGTTTTTCAATACTTCCGTTTGTAGCATGTTTTATCTTGTATATCCATTTGGAAGATACCACATCTTTGTTCTTTGGTCTAGGAACTATTTCCCATACATCATTCTTTATAATGGATTGGTATTCTTGTGTCATGGCATCCACCTGTTCTTTCTTTTGAATGGCTTCTTCAAAGTAAGTAGGTTCCTTCTCTATGAGATCACACATCAAGGCCATATAACTAGAGTATGGCTTAGGTTTCTTGCTTTCTCTCATGGTTCCTTCTGGGGCACCATACTTCTCTCCATTTTGAATAAGTTCCCTTGCTCGAGCTGGCTTTCTCTTGTGAGAGATCGTCATCTGGTGAGGTTCTTGAGATTCTGTCATATCATGATCTTTTGGAATCTCATCATCAGGGGTAACTATGACTTCCTTCACTGGTTCTGCAACTCTGGGAGTTACGGGTTCTTTTTCATATACTTCTTCAAGCTGACATCTCCTTGATCTCATGAGTGTTGCATCTTCATCAAAGGTTACATCTCTGTTGATCTCAATATGATAGTAACCTAGTATATAAATTCTGAAGGCCTTAGAGACCTCACAGTATCCAACAAATATTCCCTTCTTTCCTGAAGGGTCCAACTTAGTTCTCCTTTCTTTCGGAATGTGTACAAACACTGGACAACCAAATATCTTGAGATGGCTTACTTCTGGCTTCTTTTCGGAGAACATTTCTTCGGGGGTTTTGAATCCAAGTGCACTATGGGATAATCTTTTTTGGACATACATTGTTGTTCTTGCTGCTTTGGCCCATAGGTGCATTGGAAGATCTTGATCGTGGATCATAGTCTTCACTGCTTCCATTATTGTTCTATTATTTCTTTCTGCTACACCATTTTGTTGAGGATTATAGGGAGTAGTGAGCTCCCTCTTAATTTCGGCATCTCTGCAAAAACTTACAAATTCTTTTGAGGTGTATTCTCCTCCATTATCTGACATGAGTATCTTGATCTTTCTTTCAGAGAGATTTTTTATCAAGGCTTTGAATTCCTTGAACTTTCCAAATACTTCATCTTTTGATTTCAAGAAGTAAACCCAAGTCTTGCGAGAATAATCATCAATAAATGACACAGTATACATACCCACTTAGAGAGGTTGATGGCATTGGGCCACATACATCTGAGTGGATGAGCTCCAAGATTCCTTCTGCTTTACTGTCGCTCTTTGGGAAAGGATTCTTTAGGTTTTTTCCTTGTGCACATCCCTTGCACACACCTTCATGATCAACCTTGAATTCTGGTAGACCTGTAACTACCTTGCTTACATATGGTAAGGCTTTGTAGTTGATGTGAGCTAGTTTTCTATGCCAAAGTTCACATGGACTCTCAGTGGAGTGAGTCAAGGCTGCATCTGAATGACCTTTTAACTTACACAAACCACCTTCTTCTGTTCCAATAACAATTGCATCTTCCATGGTTTTTCCTTTAGGCCACATAAGAACTTCACCATCTATGAAAGCAACCGTGAAACTTTTCTTATCTAAAGCCGAGATAGAAAGTAAGTTCTTTGTCAAACCTGGTACATATAGTACATCCTTCATTTTCATTGGAGTCCCTGAATCAAGTTTGTAGGTGGATTCTCCCACTCCTTTGATAGGGTGCTAGTAATCATCTCCGAGTGTAACTTTATGGGGAAAGGTTTTTTTTGTAAGGCTAGAGAGAATGTCTCTCAGACCTGTCATGTGCTTAGAAACACCACTATCTATGAGCCAAGTATCCTCTCCAGGTGCCATGGATCCTGAGAGAGTAGAGAATAAAACATAGTCTTCANACAATTCTTAGCAATGTGTCCCATCTTATCACAATGATAGCATTGATAAGAGGATAAATCTTTTTCTCTTCTTTGACCTTTTTGATATTTTTGGAATCTCCTTGGAGGGTGAGATTCTTTATGGAAGTGGGTGAATCTCTTTGGGGAGTGAGATTCCTTATGAAGGTGAGTCTCCTTTTGGAAGTGAGACCTTTTCTTTCCTCTTTTAGCATGAGCAATTAGGGCTTGATCTTCATCCCTTAATAGTACTGCTTCTCGGTTGGCTACTCTTGCTTCTTCTTGAACACATTCTTCCCAAAGACTGTCAAATTTGAGTTGTTCCTTTCTTGCACAGATAGTTTGGATGAAGGCATCCCAAGGTCTTGTGAGACCATTAAGAGTTGTCATTATGAGTTCATCTTCATCTAGGTTGTCTCCAATCGCTTCTAGTTGTTCCTTGAATTGAGAAACCCTAGAGAAATAGTCATGAACGGTTTCTCATTTCTGCATCTTTGTATTCTTGAGTTGGGTTCTTAGATTCATCTTCCGGTTGATATTCCTTCATACATTCTGGTTAGGGCATCAAACATTTCTTTTGGAATATTCTTAGAAGACACTTGAGGGATCAAGTGGTCTTTAATAGAGTTTGCAATGATTCTTTTGGCCCTAACCATATCCTTTTGGTACTTTCCTTTGGCTGCATCTTCTTCGGGTTCTAGTGCATTTCCTTTATGAATTTTGCAAGGTCATTCTCTTCAAGAATGAGTGCAATCCTGTACTTCCAGGCACATAAGTTTTCCACACCTTCTAACTTGTCAACAAGCTTAGTGCTTGTAGACATCTTGACCTGGAGCTGAGAAAATGACCAAAAATTGAAAGTGCTCAGAAATTGAATCTGATCTTACCGGGAGGTGCGTTGGGCTGAGGCAAGTATGCTGGAGTTGTCAGATTTAAAATTTTTCAAGTTTTACCCTTTGAAACTGGACCTGCGCAAATCTGGATTGGCATTGGCTCTGGTTTCTTGGTTTTCTCGTATCAGTGAAAACTAGGGTTTCACTTTTCGGAGGATCTGGCCACTGAAAAGGGGTGCTCAAGTTGCCAATGAGTTCGCTAGGCTAGGGCACACTTCCCTAGATGGTTTTTAGTCAGAAATTCCCTTCCAATAAAAAACCCTAATTTTCTTGTATGACAATAGTGACGTTTTTGGTTACCCAGTGAAAGGTGCTCTACTTAGTTTAGCTCTGATACCATGTTAAATTTAGAGTTGCTATTAAGTTCTTTTCAATTTACTAGACAATAATAGCATAAGCAGGATCACCGAGAGAAACACAATCACAAGGTACACAACATTTTACCCTGGGAAACCCTCATAGGGGAGAAAACCCAACAAAAACTTCCTTAATATAGATTGCCAATACAATGCCAAGATAAAAGACCAAACCACCAAAAATATCCAAGACTAAGCAATGCGCCTCTCTCTCCTTCTTCTTGCAACTGCAACTACCTCCAAAAGATGCGCACTTGCTGAGTGAATGAGTGAGTGAGTAAGTGAGGCGCCATCTTCACTTATTTATACTAGCTGATAGGTGCTAGGGTTATGTCTCTTCACCAAGCTGGGTCGACTTCTCCAACTAGTGGTTAAAACCACTTTAATTAGTCCTAGGGGCCGACTTTACAAACAACACCATATAACTATGGTTTGACCAATGCACAAAAGGGGATTTGGTCTTATACAAAGCTCGACAAGATCAATCCACGAAAGGGGATTTAATCTATAAAAATAACTCAATTATAATTATAATATTCTTCGCAGTTACAATATTTCAACACTAAAGAGTTGAAAATTTCAGAAGTGCAACCCCACAATGTGTGAGAAATTGTGATGATCCAAAATGAAAATGACACTAGCTTTGATATATGAGGCTAGGCCTAGCCTTTTGTCCACATAACATAACATAACTTTAATTTGAAGTGGGGCGACCCCTCATTTGTTCTTTACAATTTGCTAAAATGCAAAAATACATCATAAAAGGCCACACATGTTGTGACGTTAAGCCTTCCTAGGCTAAGTGAAGGCCTCCAAAGGCCACGTGGCATCATCTGGAAGTGGAGCAATGGAAAAGATGTGTCTCTGTCACGGTCATGCCAAATCATCACCAATACCCCAAGTGTCCATCAAACCCTAGAAGATGACGTCATGATCAATGGAGGGTGATGTCAAGGGTTTAGGGAACTGTGTCCAAGCTAGAGGGAGCTGGATCTTGTCTCTGCATGGTGTTTGGTTGTCTGCTGTTGCAACGTCCTTGATCTAGTGAATAATAAGCCCTAGGGTACTTTGCCTAGCCTGTGGGATTTCAGCCCATCTGTGTGCCATCATCATCAAATCTGCTCAAACCAAACCCATTTGTCCATCGTCCAAGGTTCCAAGAATGTGAGAGTTCATGTCTGAAGATGGTGAGTCACTGGATGACCCACTGCTCTGCATCACACGTGCCAAAGTCCTTCAATAAAGGCACAATGTCCTGGGTGAAAACCAAGGACATTCATTAAAGAACCATGTCAGGGCCATCCAAAACAAAATAGAATATAAGACAAGGTAAACTAATGTTCATAAGAAATATTAGTCCTTAAATCATGCAAAGTAAGTCATCACTTAAGATATAAGCCATGTAAACAATTCACCCCAGTATCCCCTTCAAGTGTCACACCATCCTAGGACCTCATGTGAGTTGGCAAGTTTGAATATGGGAAGGCCTTCATCTAACCCTATTAGGTGTGCCAACCAAGACGGGAAATAAAAGAGCCAGGTAGAGGGATAAGTCTCGAGGGAAGCAGGAAAGAAAGAAACCCTTCAAGAGTAAGTGTGATGATGGTATGAGTTAGGGCTTACTTCATGGCTTATGGTGTCATTGAATCCATTTCTATGAGCACCTTTGTAGAGGGAGCGCTTGTTGCTTGAGATACCCTTTCCTCGGTACTTTTTGCATTTCGAACCCCTCAATTGCCTTTTGATACCCATTTATCATTTGCAAGTCCCCTTTACAGGTTTCAAGCTTTATTCCTTCATTTTCTTACTGGGCTATGGTCCTTTTTAATTGTGCATTCGTTTGCATCTGAACAGGGGCGATTACCATTAGAGGGGGTAGAGCTCAAGCTGGCTTATGGATTATGAGGTTAATGAATATAATATAAAATCTTGCTTCGCTTTGCAATCTGCTATGGGTATATTGAGTTGAATGTATATTTGTTTTAATGGTGAATGCTTGTTACTTTGTATCTGAATATGAATGAATGAATGAATGTATGTAAGCCCGAGAGTTTTCCTTGTATGCACAATCCCCTCGCATCCGACACAAGACTAAATGGTCTCTGTGAGTCCCATGGCGTCTCAGGTGAGACCTTCTTCGGTCCTCTACTGAAGATTGAATATGCCAACACATTGGGGTTTTGTTGGTCAAATCTTGACAAGCCTTGGGTCTTCAACCCCCCAACGATAAGAGAGACATGCACCAACAAATGGTTTTGTCGCTGAGACCTGAAGGTTTTGTATTGCATGATGAAGGGAAAGAATGAGGTGGAATCCATCTCGGGAGGAAATACAAGACTAGTTATATGAGAAAGAAGACAAGTTTGCATGATGAGAGACCAAGAATTTGATAACCAACGTTGAACGCTGAAAACAAAAGTATATCTACAGAGATCTGCATGAAGTTTTCTTTGCTGAGTTTCCTTGTTTATTGTATGAATGGCCGAAGAGGCAGACAACTATTAATATTGCTATGAGAGTCCAAGAACCACTGGTATAGGACCAGACTATAGTCAATAGACTGCTAAGTTACCAGACATGTCCAAAACCCTTGCATGTCACATATCCTACGTGTTGAACACGTGTTTGTCAGGTGTCCTGTTCACAGGACACGTTCCAAACACGTGTCCGACATGTGTTCTCAACGTGTCCTAAAAATAGGACACGTTTCTTACACAGAAAAGGACTTGGGCTCATGTTTTCTCATGCAAATTGCAGTTGTGAGGTGTTTTAGTGTGCAACTGAGGGTTATTTTGCCTTACTAATGCTAATTAAAGAGGTCCCCACCCCCTCCATTTCACACACCCTAGTAATTAATGGTAATATTAAAGTGACATTCTCCTTTATCTTTCATTTTATTCCTTTTACTTAAATTTTTAACATTACTATTATTTGTTTCAGGATGTTTGAGAGTGGTTCCTGTTATTGCACAATTTGTACTTGCCCAAAGCCAAAGGCAAGTGAATACTAAATTGGCGTAACAAGAAGAATGTCCTATCACTGTCACCTTAATAAGACACCTCTTTCTATTTAGGAGTGGTACCCTAGGGGAGACGTCCCTAGTGACCTGGGGGTTTGAGAAGGCTAAGGCAAAAGTATTAAGAAAGTCCCACCCCTATCACAGGTCACTCTGATCAAAAGTTCCAAGGGTTTTAAGGAGATGAAGAAAAATGACAAGAACAAGACAACAAGAAAAGATGCTATTTGCAAGTACCATATGATGTTAGTGCTTCATAAAACCATAGACATTTGATAAAATGAACAAGCTGAAGCAATATAACTATTTATAACAACAATATATATTTAGCAACAACTACACAATTATGCCTCAATAATGCTTCAAAAATGACAAGAAATGATAGCATAAACTTGACAAAATGATAGTAATTGTTAGAAACAATGATGGCATTGTATTATGAGCTTTTGATCTTGTTTTTAAGATGAATTTGCTGCTGTTATAGATGGCTGTAGCAATCTTTTGCAACAACAGTAGATTAGTTAGCAAGTTAGTCTAATCTAAAGTTAGAAATAATTAGTAAAAGTTTTAAGGTAGATGGTTTAAGAGTTTGTTTGGTCAATCAATCACTTGCAAGGTGTGAACTAGTGCCTTTTAGGGTAAATGGAGTCAAAGTTTGCAGCAACAATTCTTAGAGGGAAACAACAAATGATAATAGATGAACTAAAGGAAGGGGAAGATAATTGAGGTGTTAGTAACCTAAGGCCTCAACATCTAAAACCCTAGAAGGAAAAAATGCTAGAAAGTAGGTAACCCTAGGCCCTAGTGATTTCCTTCTTCTTCAGATCAAACTTGAAATAAAATGTGTGAAGCTTAATGAAGCAATGCTACTAGAGTGCTACAAAGGTAGGGCTCTAGTGTATTATTTAAGGGAGATGTTCTCTAGCAAAATCAAGTAGGTGAAAAATTATAAAGAAAAGGACAATAGCATGTGCTTTTCTCTTAGGGTTTCAGACTAACAATTTCATAATCTTAGAAATGAATAAGCAAATGTACCATAACCATTAAAAACAAAGAAGAATTGCAGATTTTACTTACTTCATCAAGAATAATTTAGTAACAAAACCCTAGTTGAAGACTTTCCACCATGAAAATGCCAAAATACACCAAG
Organism: Picea mariana; assembly: GCA_032191745.1. Taxonomy (NCBI): domain Eukaryota; kingdom Viridiplantae; phylum Streptophyta; class Pinopsida; order Pinales; family Pinaceae; genus Picea; species Picea mariana. The sequence goes on along the minus strand of JASDQU011401520.1, from coordinate 11,695 downwards.
AATAGCCTCCTCCAAGAGTTGCGCACCACTTGATTTCAGCCAATAAGCCTTAAAATAGGCCAAATTTCAGACCTCACACTTGTGTGAGTGAAAGATGATGAAAAAATGAGAGTTTTAACCCTCTATTTATAGAATATCAATGACCTTTAATTACATTTTGGGTAAAAAAAGGCCGACATGGTCAGTTTACATAAAAAATCCAGTTTTACATAAAATTAATAATTTAAAACCCTAATTTTGTCTTTAGGGATGACGTCATGCCCTTCCTAGGGTGACATTAGACCCCTTCATGGAACGCTAGGCCTTCAAAGTGAAACGTTAGGCCTCAAAAGTCCTCAGAAGTTGCCACACGTGCCAAACAAGCCATCCTCATGCCAAAACCCCAACTGGATGACGTCAAGGCTCCATATGATGACGTCAGGGGCCTTCAAGGGCCAACACCATGGTGGAAGGGCAAGACCCCCCTAGGTCTAGGCCTGCCAAAGTGTCTTTGGTGGAACGTCCTCCTTTTTCTCCGGTGCAAGCCTGTGGTATCCCTTTTCCCCTGTCTGGGGTTACAACATCCATTTGGTGGGCTTGCCCCATGGAGTTTTGAACTAATCAGCTCCCCATATGTACCTGTCCGTTGGGCATGGTTCTGCAACAACAACAAGTACGCCCTCCATGGTCTCATAAGTTACAGGGATCATAGCAATGTCAATCACATCTAATAATCAAGTTACCCAAACATGTGCATCAAATCCCCCTTTACCCAGATAAATGCTCAAAGACGTTATGCTATTTAACAAGCTAGGTTTGGAGAGGATCTCAGGATGTCCTATTGGGCTAATCCTCCTTAGGTGTGGGGTGTTTCCCAGGTGAAGACCAATCTAGGTCATATAAATGCATGAGATGGTGTAGGGAATGTTTGGGCAAGGGGTGCAGTGATAACAGGGAAATGTAGGTCTTAGTTGTGGGTGCCTCTGTAGAGGGTGAGCTGCACCTTGTCATGGATGCCATTGTTTCCTAGCCCATTCAATGCCTTTTACTCTTTGTCTTATTGCTTTTTCTTTTCAAGAGAATAGATGGAGGACATTGTTTTGGCGTGGTGGTCAATGGTGACAGCGTTACCCACAAGCATTTCACGGAAATGAGAAGGCTGGCTCGTGATGAGACCCCTTTCTCTTGGCTATGCCACCAAGAGCCACTACCTTGGTTTGGTGACTAGATGGATGGCGGTGTCATACTGCTACATGCCCATGGATCTAATAGGCCGACTCATGATGAGACCTCCTATCCACCAACTAGATCTTGAGTTTTATTTTATTTTATGGGTCCCCTTTTTTTGCTGAGAAGCCATTCATTTTTTTCTCGAGAATCCTTGGGCGAAGCATCTCAAGGTTTCATTTTGGCTTTTAACTTTTGCCAGCTACTTTTACCCTCTGGGCCTTTAGCCCTTTCTTCCCACAAGGCAAGGTACAACCCTTACTAGCTTGGCAAACCCAATGCCCGAACCAAGATAGGGGAAAGATGAGAGGGACAATGATGAAAAGTGGCAAGTATGGAAGGAATGGACGATGATATTTCATAGACCCACCCAGTGGCAACTCATCCCTAAGGGAACCAACTTACTAGGGCACTCTGTCATCCCCCTTGGGTATGGACAAGTTAAAGAGCATAACTTCCAAGCAAATGTCATGAAACAAAAGAGAGTTCAGTGCACATATTCAAATGCTTCGAAAATCAGAGTGACAGATACCATGATACCCGGACTCATTACCTCATGTAGCAAGACCCACTGCTACTTCACAATAAGGCCGATGGGATGGATGCTGCTGCTGCTGATAGATAGGAGGCACTGAAGAAAAGATGGGCCCTCCAGGGCCAAGCTCAAGCCATATGGCTCTCGGTACTCCATGTTTAGGACTTGTGGGCCTCGAGACATAATCTCCTTAGTTATCCCTAGGATAGGGGATAACAGTTCCAACCTCATTGGACTTCATATGGAGAAAATAGAATTTTAGGTCATATTCAAAATTCAACAGACTTAATGGTTTTTAGGATTTCAAGATTGGTAGGATTGCAATGTTTCCACCGGATTCTATAATGTATGAGGGTATGGAACTGACATTTAATCAAGGGCACCAAGCCCTTTATGTACCTCGATGTTGGTGGCATTGATTGATGAACTCTTTTGTCACGACCCCTATAAAAATGTACCCTTCACTCAAGTATAAACTCTTTTGTTGAACTCTTCTCTTTCTCATCATGTCAAGTGACTTAGTGGTGTATGTGCACACCAACCTCCGTCTTATTTACATGCAAAGAGAAGAGTGGTTTAAGGGAAAGACAAAGCTGTGGGATGTGTTTCTTGATGATATGGGTTTGGACAACAGTGTTTAGTTGGTGTTAAAATTAATGCAGCTGCACGAGCCATTCTCTGGGAGGATGGCAAAGACCCTAGCTAAGATCTAGGGTCCCCAGTACACTCCTGGGGTTCTTGGTCTGGGACCAAGCAGTTAGAGCCATGACACAAGACCCTAGTGAGTGCCCCTAGTGTATTGTTGGGGTTCTTGGTCAAGGACCAAGCAATTTGATGGTATAGATGTGTTCTAGGGCCTCTGAATGTGTTCCAGGGAATCCTTGCTCAGCACTTGGATTGATCTTTGGTTGTGTACCTTGGTGGTTAAGACCCTAGTTTTGATCTAGGGCCCCCATATGTGTTTTGGGGTATTCTGGTCTGGGACCAGGCAGATTCTTGGTCTGAGTACCAAGCCGAGATGATGTGTGATCTTCTTCTCTCCCTGGATGGTCCATGAGACGTAGGAGCAGTTAAGAAGAAGGACATGATCACATCATTGACCTTCCTCTTATGCTTGGATGATAAAAGCTTATAAGTTATATCATTAGACTCGTGGACATTCTTCCATTAAAGAAGAACCCCCTTTGACTTTGTCTTATTACTTTTGCAACCCCTTGCTTGAGTTACGTCCTCCTTATTCGTTGTGTTGGTGTCGGTCAAATTCCTTGCTTCTTCCTAAAGAATGCTAGCTGCCTTGATTTTTGGAACCCCTCTCCTTGACTTGTTAATTTTTTCTTTGTTGACTTTTCTAATTTAACATTTAATATTTATGTTATAAAATATTAATTGTTTATTAGTTTAATTTGTTAGGGTTTAATCTAACCCTAAAGTTAGGGATAAATTGCTAACCCTAACCTACCTACCAAAAATATTAAAAGAAGAGACCTCTCCTCTCGCTAGACACACACTCATTCTTCCTTTAGCCGAGTTTGGTCTGAGGTTTTTGGAGCTCTTTGTTCAGTGTGTTGAGTGGCTGTGGCCCCCTTTAGGATAAGTCTTCCTCTCCAAGCTGCTGCTGCTAACCCCCAAGGGTCCTTTCAGCCTGCCACAGGTCTCTTCTGGTTGTTGTTTGGAGTTTCCTCTTCTTCTTGTTGCTATAGCTCCTTGCTGGTACCGCCCTCCTCATCTGTTGCTGGTGTCACCTGTGTGCTGCTACTGTCTTTACTTTGTTGCTGGATCCACCTGTGTATGCTGTCTTTTCTCTTTGCTGGTGCCACCTGTATGCTGCCTTACCTTGCAACATTTAGTACCCTATCTAGGGTTTGATAGGGCAGCCTCAGAGCTGTTATTACTTCTGTCTATGTGCTGTAGCAGTTTGGTATTTTTTCTGGACATAATATAATAGGGTTGTTAGTGGCCTCTCCTTCAACCACTAGGCTAGACAGTGGTGTCCTGTTTCAACCCTTTTTACTTGATGATTGGCATGCTGGTTAGTTTTCTGATTTTTACCCTAAAGTTCTTGGCAAAATTGTTCAAAGGATCATGATGAGATCTACCCTGAGGGTTTGATCCATGACCCGTAAAGCTTTTTTTGAGCATACAAAAGAGGATAACAACAAGCACATCAGGTAAATCTGTTCTTTGTTTTGCTAAGGTAATATTCAGATCTATTATATGACTTCTGTTATTAGTTTTTTTACATCAGATTTTTGAATATATTGCTGATCCAAATTACAGTAGCGAATAAAATTATTTCTGTTCCTAGCTAGTCTATATTTTGCCCTTAAATTCTAACAGCTGGCATTAGCCAACTTGGATCTTAATGAACCAGTGTTAGAGTCGGTCACTTTTGATAATGGTGATCCTCTTGAGGGGTCATCCTCCACATCAACAGATGCATAGATTGCATTGGATATGGAGGAGGATGGAGGAGAGAGTAGTGGTAGTGATGCTGATCTTGATGATTATGACATGGAGGACTATTGACAATCACGACTCATTTGTTATGAGATTCTTCCATCTACGGTTCTAGTATCTACCCTATGGCTATTTTGTATTTTCCATTGGCATTCCCACCTATAGTATCAGACTTAAGTAACTCTAACTCAGTATCTATCTACATTGTAATACATTTTGATTTTGATGACTTAATGAGATTGAGAATGCTGCAGCTTATGGTTCTAATTTCTTGTGTGTTCAATGTTTTTCATTTGATCATCATTGATGTTACAATGTATTATGTTACATGTTTTGTATCATGTAAATCTTCTAGTTTCTAACAAAATATGAATCTTTGTCTATATTTCATTTTCGTATGTGTAATTTTCAAAATTTTTCACATATATAATTTTTTAAGATATATTTTTCACATATATAATTTTTTAAGATATATTTTTCACATCAGTCCCTTTTCTACAAACAACATCTTGATCCACAAGGGAATTTCTTCCAACAATCTCTTTCAAGGGCCTTCAACAAATTTTCTTTCAACCTCACTAAAAGAATCACTATATTCAACGCCGAACTCAAGAATGTATCCTTTCTTCACTCGGTTGAACCAAAAGTCGATTGCTCCACCCCATGTATTATCCACACATTTCAGCATATCTAATTCACCTAACACAATGACACGAAACATGAAGGACATGGAAATACGAATGTCCAACACGTGACATGGTGACCCTGGAAACAGGACATGGAGGACACGCTTATATATATATATATGTGTGTGTGTGTGTGTATTATCCACACATTTCAGCATATCTAATTCACCCGACACAATGACACAAAACATGAAGGACATGGAAATACGAATGTGCAACACGTGACATGGTGACCCTGGAAACAAGACATGGAGGACATGTCATTGTGTCAGGTGAATTAGATATGCTGAAATGTGTGGATAATACATGGGGTGGAGCAATCGACTTTTGGTTCAACCTCACTAAAAGAATCACTATATTCAACACCGAACTCAACAATGTATCCTTTCTTCACTCAGTTGAACCAAAAGTCGATTGCTCCACCCCATGTATTATCCACACATTTCAGCATATCTAATTCACCTGACACAATGACATGTCCTCCATGTCTTGTTTCCAGGGTCACCATGTCACGTGTTGCACATTCGTATTTCCATGTCCTTCATGTTTTGTGTCATTGTGTCGGGTGAATTAGATATGCTGAAATGTGTGGATAATACATGGGGTGGAGCAATCGACTTTTGGTTCAACTGAGTGAAGAAAGGATACATTGTTGAGTTCGGTGTTGAATATAGTGATTCTTTTAGTGAGGTTGAACCAAAAGTCGATTGCTCCACCCCATGTATTATCCACACATTTCAGCATATCTAATTCACCCGACACAATGACACAAAACATGAAGGACATGGAAATACGAATGTGCAACACGTGACATGGTGACCCTGGAAACAAGACATGGAGGACATGTCATTGTGTCAGGTGAATTAGATATGCTGAAATGTGTGGATAATACATGGGGTGGAGCAATCGACTTTTGGTTCAACTGAGTGAAGAAAGGATACATTGTTGAGTTCGGTGTTGAATATAGTGATTCTTTTAGTGAGGTTGAAAGAAAATTTGTTGAAGGCCCTCGAAAGAGATTGTTGGAAGAAATTCCCTTGTGGATCAAGGAAAATGAGAAAGAAAATGGATCTAGTGGAGAGGATCTAGAAGATGAGAAGATGATGAGATGAGGTGAGGAGAGAATGGATCCATAAGAGCAAAGGAGAGAAAGAGTCGAGTGATATGCAAGAAGAGTTGAGCTAAGGAGCAAAGACAAACAAAGGAGCAGAAAGAAGATAGCAAGGGGTGAAGGACGGGGGGTCATACCCAAAATGAAGAGGAAGGAGACCGCACCAGAAGGATGTGTGGGAGAGAGTGCTGCACCAGAGAGGAGCACAAAAGGAGATAGGTCGTCGAAGTGACATGACATTAGGAGTTGGGTATCAAGTGAGGAGTAGTGGTAGTAGGGTCGGAGAAGACGAAGTCAAATCCCCTTGGCTGTTGAGAGATGTAGAGACTTCAAAGAAAGATGAGGAGCAAAATAGTGGCGTCGATGTTAGAAGATGGCAATGGACCCCTTTGAGAAGGGGAAGAGGCTTTAACTATTGTAAGTGGGCTTGTGTCGCTATAGGTAGGAAGCTCTTTGGGATCCCCCACCGAAGATGATGAGAGAAGATGGAGGAACCCCCTTTTTGAACCACCCCCTTGTGCATTTGTAATCAAGAAGAAAGAATGGAAGAAAGTGTAGAGATAGGAGTAGAATAAAGAGGAGAAGAGATGAGTGAAGAAGAGGTCAAAGTCAACAATACTTCGCAAGGAAGAGTTTCGGTATCAATATCAGTATCACCAACAACTAGTAGTTAGTCAAGAGGACACAACTTTAGGTTGACGATGGCGAATCAAGACACAATCTGAGACTACAACTACCCGTGTTCTATGGGACGGGTAAAGACGATGCAGAGCAACATTGGTTTACATGTGAAGTGATATGGTCCGTGAAGAGAATCACGGAGGAAGTGTCGAAGATAGCACAACTGGAGATGACCTTCAAAGACAGAGCTTTGACGTGGTACATGAAGTACAAGGCGATTACACCATTGGGACAGACTAGGTCCCTGACATAGATTAAGAGAGATCTCCTTAGGGAGTTTCATAAGCCTAAGTCAGAATCACAGTGTATCACTTAGATCAAAGAGATCAAGCAACAAGTTGGAGAAACTGTATGGGATTATGACCAATGGTTCAAGATATTGTTGGATAGGTTGACGTTTCAGATCCAAGATGTCCAACACCGAGAGTGGTTCATTACAGGACTCGTATCCCACATTCGAGTCTGGCTCACCCAACAGAAGGTGACGACTTAGGCGGAGGTTGTAGAGATTGCGATGCGCCTAGAAGCTACACGAGGAGGTGGTGTTGAGACATTAGCAGGGCTGGTGCAGGTGCAGTCCTAGCTTGCAAATCTTATAATGCAGTTCCAAGATATGGCTAAGGCCAAAGTGGTGCATGAGTGTGGTGTAGTATGTGTTGCATGGAAGGCCACCATAGGAATGAATGTCCTATGCTGGGAAGCTACATGGCAACGGGTGTGTTGAATCCATTTCTGGCTGGACCTTAGACCGAGTGGTGTGAGATTTGCATATAGTGGGGACATATACCTCCTTGATGCTCAACACTACAGAAGTATCGGAAGACTACGCATACTTCGTTTTGTGAGTTTTGCAAATCCATCGGCCATGATGTGAACAACTGTCAGTTGCTTCAGTTGATGCAAGAGCACACTGCAAATGCCTTCCGGGTCCAGGAAGAACAAAAAGGTGGCGTCCGCAGAGGCGTAGCTAGAGGAGGATAACAAGGTGGTCTGAGAGGAGGATATGGATGATGAAGAGGATGAAGATATGGTGGCGGTGGAGGAAGACCACCCACTTGTTTTAGTTGTGACGAAGTGGGCCACGTATTGCAATTTTGTACCAAACTACGCGCTCTCTGTGGGTGTTGTTACAGTATCGAGCATGCCATTGAAGATTGCTCAGACTTGTTGGCCAAGTGGTAAGAGAAGAAGCAACACTACAATATGGTGATTGCAGAGCTGCGGGAAAATCGAAATCCAGAAGAAGCTAATGTGCGGGTGGTAACCCAAGGAGGAATTCGAACGAGAATAGACTTAGAGCATGGAGAAAGCTCGGGTTGGAGCATAGAAGGGAAGATTGGAAAAGCGACGCAGACACCTCCTAAGTTTGACGCTGCGCAACAAAAGCAATTTTTGCGCAACGCGCAAAGGGATCTAGAAGAGGATAGAGTGTGCGAGAAGTTACAACACACAACGTAGAAGTCACTAGAGGAATCCAGGGTGCGCGAAAAGGTACACTGCGCCACACAAAGATCATTAGAGGCCCGTGCCCATGAAGAGTTGCATTGCACAACACATAAATCATTAGAGGAAGCTCGTGTGTGCGAAGAGATACAACGTGCGACACATAGGTTGTTGGAGGAAGCTAGCAGATGGGAAGAGCTGTAGTGGGTTGAATAAAAGACAATTGAGGAGCGGGTGCACGGAGAGCTGTGACGCACGACACGAGAGGAACCACAACACGACATTTGTCTTGAAGAGCAGACAAAGGATCAAGTAAGTAACTTTTTGCGCTGTTGTTTGAAAATGCTAAGTGATCTTCATGCTGCAAAGAAGTTGACACAAATGTTGACAAGATATATGGGGGAAGAAGAGACAATGGTAGCTATATCTGCCCCGCTACCAGAAAGAGCTCCGTGCTAGGTGAACAAACAGAAGCGCACAGGAAGAGAGTTCAAGATGACAACTGAACTCAAAAGCTATGAAATCGATGGTGTCATGTTAGATATGGGATCCGACGTGAACATCTTGTTGAAGAAATCTTGGGAGTTGATGGGCAAGCCAAGTTTAGTGTGGTCCCCCATTCAACTCAGGCTGGTGAATCAATGCTAATTCTATCCCATAGGTCGATTGGAGTAGGAAGTGAATATTGAAGGGGTGAAGACTAAAGTAGACTTTGAGGTGATTAAGATCATGGATGACTCAGATCCCTACCCTGCATTCCTTTGCATAGACTAGGCATTTGACAATGATGCAGTGTTGAACCTGAAGAAATGTCCTTTGAGATAGATACCTTGCATGTTATTGCGCCATTAGATCCAAATGAAGGTGACATATACAATGAGCTCGTGAATGAGGATGCACGAAGCTCTATTATTGAAAACATCTATCATATTACAGGGTGCAGGGAGGATTATATCAATCCCACAATAGATGGTGAGTTGAGTTGGAGAAGCGTGCACTCATATGACACAGATTCAAAGGATGCTCTAGAGAGATGGCAACAAAAGATATATGAAGTTTCCATTAGGAGGTGTGCACAGATCATAAAGGTAGTGCGATGGATTGGGTCAGAGTTATGTGATGCACCACGATTTGATGGTACCGGTCCAGTTGACATGTTCTTAGCACAGATGAAGGAAGAGGTCCCAGAGAACCGAAGGGTACATGCCATGGATGCAGTGGTTCAAGAAAATCTTGCACATTGGTAGGCGACACCTCATAAATCTATAGGAGTGGATGCCACACTGTAGAAATATATAGGAGTGGACGCAGGTGGTTGAGTTTATAAAGGTTAGGTTCCAACCCACAATTGACTTTGAATTGGTAAATAAATATAAGGGTACTGAAGATCCTTAGGAGCATATTTGCTTTTGTGAGAGGCGTTGGACAACCAAGCAAATCCTTAGCACCCAATGGGTCCATCGCTTTGTCCATACAATGGATATGGTCCCTAGAAGCTGGTACATCCAGGAGGAACATTGAACATCTGGCTTACTTTGCCAGTCGCAAGTTGTCGACTCAGAGAAGAATTACACCACAATAGAGCGCGAGGGCTTGGCTATGGTATATTCTTTGTAGAAGTTTCGACACTATTTATTAGGCGCCCCGTTCAAGTTCTTTATTGACCATTCGACACTCAAGTATTTGGTCAACAAGCCAGTGTTGGGGGGGAGAATTTGTCGATGGCTGTTGCTCTTCCAGGAGTTTGAATTTGAAGTAGTTGTGAAACCAGGCAAACATAATGTAGGGCTGAACCACCTTTCAAGGATAGAGTCCGAGGAAGTAGGTTGTAACTTAGATATTGAACTTTCTGATGCACAACTCTTTCGAGTCAAGGCCGTCCCAAATCACCTTGTTGAGATTGCAAAATACCTCATAATAGGTCAAGCATCGGTCGATTATACACATAGACAATGTTGCTAACTGGTAACTTGTTGTGTCGATTATCAGTTGATTGCCTGACACCTGTACAAGCTTGGAGCTGATGAAATTCTACGCAGATGCGTCTTAGATCATGAACATGCCATAATCTTATATGAGGCTCATGAAAGCATTGCAGGGGGACACAACGTTGGTAAAGCACTGACACATAAGGTGTTCAGAGCATGCTTATGGTGGCCGTCAATATTTGTAGATGCCAAGGAATATTGCAAACAGTATGACGTTTGCCAGTGCATCGGGAAACCTTGTCGATGAGACGAACTACCCCTATTCTCGATCACAACATTGGAATCGTTTGACAAGTGGGTTATTGGCTTTGTGGGGCCAATTAGTCCCTCGGTGTGCCGGATTGGTGTGCGCTATATTATTACTACGACAGAGTATTTGACGCGCTCGTTAGAAGCTGCATTGGTCAAAGATTGCACTACAGAAATGACCCCGCGCTTTATATTTGAGAATGTGATTACAAGGTTTGGCTCCCCAAAAGTGTTAATGAGTGATCAAGGAGCGCACTTCCTGAACGACACTATTCGTGCACTCACTCAAGAGTTTATGATTCATCACCATAAGAGCACCCCGTATCACCCACAAGCTAATGGTACAGTTGAAGCATTCAATAAGATTTTAGAGCATGCCCTAACCAAGGTTTGTAATGTGAAGCGTGATGACTGTGATCAGGGTATTCCAGTAGTACTATGGGCATATAAAACAACATGTAAGCGGTTGAATAAGAATGCTCCATTCAGGTTGGTCTATGGCAAGGACGCCGTCATGCCATTAGAGTTTGTTGTTCCAAGTTTGTGGATTGCCATCGCCACTCAGATGTCTGATGAACAGTCACATCAATAGTTGTTGGATGACCTTATGGAATTGGAAGAGGATTCTCTCATGGTGGGATACAACCAAGTGGTTGAAAAATAGAGACAAAAAAATGGCATGACCGTAACATTAGGCACAAAAGCTTACAACCATGTTTCATGGCCAAACTGATTTTGATGCTTTAATTTGCAACTGTCATAACTTCTTCATTGCTGATATATATTTCCTTACTGCTGCAATTTTGGGACATCTAATGAGGTGACAGTGATAGGTGTTCCCAGTTGTGTCTTACATTTGTTGCTTGGGTTGGGCTTTGCCCAAACTCCAGACGGATTGCCTCTCAACCCCAACGGAGCAGTCAGAGATATATTCAGAGTTTCTTTCCTTCAACCTCGGATGGTAGGAGAACTGAGCTTCCTAGAGATCCATTTCAATATTCCACTTGACAATTGGTAGGGAGTGAGCCATCCATCCTACAGTTAGATCTTGTCAATCAGATTGTGTGGAGCATAAGCAGAACTGATTGAGTCCCTATGAAATACTCCTAATTGGGATTGTCATCCAACAACATTTGGCAAATGCGTACTGCCCATTGTCCATTTTGGATGAGGCAAGCGAAGGAACCACTCCACATTGTGCCCCTCCTTTTCCTTCCTCAAGCAAGTTATCGAGGAATACATTACAACAACTATCATTAGAGATTGAAGTCAAAGTTTTTGACTTTGATTTCCTGTAAGAAGAGGACATGTGGTCTAATTACAAATGGCATTACAGACA
>JASDQU011401519.1:73223-83772 GCA_032191745.1 Picea mariana | reverse complement strand
GGAAAAATTATGGACTGAAAAATACCCTTCGAGCAGATTCAACCATTTATCTACAAGATCTGCATCTATTAGTCCTTTAAATAATGGAATATCAAAATTTACTTGTACCTTAAAGGGGGGGTTGCATGGTCACTTGATGAAGATGCTTCTCCTGTGGGCAGTCACCGAAGGATCTGTACAAAGTTATCCATCATTTTGTTTCTTTGTCATGCAAGGGCTTCGTCGAGAAAAAATTTAAAATGATCTCCTTCTCCATCATCTTTGTTTTCGTCCCCCATGGTTTTTTGTCGGGCTCGACGCGACCGATCTTGAAAATTCTCTACTGATTCGAGTCCCAACTTCTTGTACCCAGATCTTGTCGGGGACATGCACGAAGAAAAATAAAGGAAGAGAAGACCGCTCTGATACCATTGATCCAAATTTAGGAGTGGAACGAATTGATTAACAAACTGAATGCAACAAATGCATAGATATAGAGAACAACATGGATATCCAATGAACACTATCTTCTATTGAATAAATGAAATAGGTTGAAACTGTAAAACTGTAGAACTGAAACAACTTGTTCGAATGGTGGTAGCTATCTCTGAGAAAAGATGTGGCTGCTATGCGCATCCGTCTAAGTAGAATGATTACAATGAGGCTCAAGAGGCATTTTTAACATTACTCATGAATGAAAAAACCCTAGACATCCAAAAACCTAACCCTAGGAGATGAAACACCAAAATTCATGTGGGCCCCGATGGGTAAGTTGGTACCTCAACTTCCCGGGGTCGTAACTTTTGCATACAACCTCCGTTTTAGGTGCGTGATAACTTGTTGGAAAGGTATTTTCGATGTGATAACATGAAAACATAAAAAATAATCCAATTGGATTAGGTGGGAGGCCACCAGTCTCTGCCTGGAAGATGTGTATAGATTATGATAGCCCTGAAAGTGTAGAACCAACAATTACAAAGAAGTACAAAAGAATGTGTTGAACTAAAAACTATCAAGAGGAGCTAGTTAGAATAGGTGGGTGGCCACCAATATCCACCTAGATCACCTGGCCCTCGACCCCTGACCTCATTCCCAAGTAGGAAGAAAACCCCATCTTTCAAAAGCTAAAGAACAAGCAGCCACAGAAATCCGCAAAGGAACCCAAATGACCATCATCAGGGCCCTTAGAGCAGGGAAAGCCCTTCCACCGAAGGCAAAATGATCTTCCTCTCCTTTAATGCATGAGGGGTTGAGGGTGCCACAAATAAGCTAGCCCTTAAACGTATGTTCCTAAGCCTAAAGTCAGACCTCATCATGATACAAGAGACAATGTGTTCAAGTGAAAGATCGAGATAAATTTTTAGTACTTGGCTTAGGAACTGGTCCTTCAGCACAATTGACACTATAGGTCTTTCAGAAGGTTTTATCACTGGATGGAACCCCAATTTTCAGGTCCTATCATCCTCTATTGTCCGCACTTCAATTTCAGTCAATCTAAAACATAAGAATAACGATTTATTCTTTACAGTGGTAAATATTTATGGCCCCTATTCTGATAGGGCCTCCTTCTGGGAGGATTTTGTCTCTGCAGGCGTATTTCGTGACCCTCTTTTGGTGGTGGGAGGGGATCTAAATTTTACCCTCTCCCTGCGAGAATTTTGGGGTTTTCACCCTAGGGATGACACACAAAGTGAACTTTTCTCCTCTTTTTTATAAAAAAGCCAGATTGGTGGATATTGAACTTGTGAAGCTCTCCCCTACTTGGATAAATTTCAGAACGCGTATGAGGAAGTGACAAAAATATTGGACTGATTTTTAATTTTTGAAGCCCTCCTAAACTTGGGTTCTTCTTTCAGGTTAGCGGTAGAGACAAGAGGTATTTCATACCATCTCCGCATTTCCTTGTATTGGTCTTCGGGTTTCAAGTCCCCCCCTTCACCCTTAAAATTCATCCAGACCTGGATGGCAGAGAAAGATTTCAAGAACCTAATTCTTCCTCTTGGGTAAAACATTCTCCTCAAAATTCTAGCCCCATGATGCAGTTTGCGGAAAACCTTAAATCTCTGAAAAGCGCCATAAAAAAATGGCTCCCTCTTTGGAAGTCCAAGAGGGCCCGTTCCATAAGGAACATAGAAGAAAGCATCTCTAAGGCCCTCAAAAAGTTAGAGGAGAACCCCCTCTCCAACGAAAATCCCCTAGAACTAAGAGAGTTGGAAGACAAACAAGCCAAGTGGATCAAAACAGAAGAATAGGAATGGTGCTTAAAGAGTAGGGCACTCTATATTAAAGAAGGAGATAACAACACCAAGTTATTCCATCAGTTTGTTAACTACCAAAGAAACCTTAACACTATATGGGAAATTAAGGATGAAGAAGGAAATGCGACAAGATATTTTGAGGACAAGGCAAGGCTTGGAGCAAGATTTTTTAGTAATATCTTCTCCGCCCCCCTTGGATGCCCCATCCAAGAAATCATGGAGGTAGTGGGAAAATTCCCTACTGTGTTTTCTGAAGAAATGAATTTATCCCTAGAGGAAGAAGTTAAAGAACCAGAGCTAAGGGCATCGTTGTTTTCTATGAAAAATGGAAAAATCCCTGGCCCAGATGGTGTCACGGTGGAATTCTTTAAAGCTTTCTATGACCTACTTAAGGACTATGTTTTACTAGTGGTTAAAGAATCACAAAAGGAAGGAAGAGTCTACGGTTAATATACAAATTAATCTCTAAGATTATCTGTAGAAGATTAAGACCGATACTAATTTCCTCCATAGGGGAAGAACAGTTTGGCTTCTTGCACAATAGACAGATTCATGACGCAATTTCCATAGCACAGGAAGTGCTTCACTCTGTCAAAAAATGAAAGCTAAAGGAAACCATTCTTAAATTGGACCTCTCCAAAGCCTATGACTGAGTAAACTAAACCTTTATGTGTCGGGCACTAATTCAAATGGGCATGTGCCTAAAAGCGGTTAACTAGATTATGCGGTGCGTTCAAAGTGCCTCCTTTGTTGTTTTAATGAATGAAGCCTCTTCCCGCTTTTTCAAAGCTTCTAGAGGTCTTCGATAGGGTTTTCCCCTTTCTCTCTTCCTTTTCCAGATAGTAGCAAAAGCACTTAGCATCCTGCTCAAGGAGGCCCAGTCCAATAGCATTTTACGAGGAATCACAATATCATAATCCAAATTAGTATCTCATTTGTTATTCATCGATGACATCTTATGTAGCCTTTTTGGTTCTTAGAGCAACTTGAATTCCTTCAAATTTATTTTAAATATCTTCGGTAGTGCAACAAGAATGGAGGTAAACATGAAAAAATCTTGTCTATTGCTTAATCAATGCGCGGAAGCAAAAGAACTCGCTATCACCAACTCTTTTCCTACACAAATAAAATCTCTATATGAAGGTTTCAAATACCTAGGTTTCAACCTAAAACCAGACAATTACAGGAAATAAGATTGGAGTTGGCTAATTAGAAAAGTTGAAGCTCGAATAGCCATCTGGGTCAACAGACTGCATTCTAGAGGTGGAAGATTAGTGCTAATTAAAGCATTCCCATCTACTGGAACTATATAGCAACAATCCCCAAAGGAATTCTAGATCATATTCGTCGAATAAGATTTCATTTTCTGTGGGCAGAACATAACTCTTCTGGAGGTACTCACCTGACCAGTTGGAATTCAATCACGTTACCTAAAGATTTGGGAGGATGGGGTTTAAAGAATATTCATATTTTTGCCTGATCCCTAGTAGGAAGAAACCTCTAGAGACTAACCGTAGGAAATTATCTCTGGTTAAGAGTCATTAACTCCAAATACTTTCCCTCGTTATCCATATTAGAATGGTTTCGAGGGCCTTTAAAATATTCTAAAGGCTCAATTGTTTGCAAAGCACTAGTTGAATCCTTCCCCCTTGTTGTTAATTGGACAATCTGGCGTATTGGAAATGGGGAAAAGGTTAGACTGGGGGAAGACCCATGGTTGGGAGCTGGAAACAACTACAAAATCCCCGCCCCCCCCAAGTCCTTTTTCTCAAAAATAAAAATCTCAGATTCCTGACGATTTAAACAGTAGTTATCCTCATATCCGAGGAACGATGGGGTGGAAGACCGCACTTTCTCTAGATCTCCCTAAAGCTATGTAAGAAGAATGGAACTCCTATGTTTACCTCTTATGTGAAAATCCATCTCCCTTGAAAGGGATTCATAAGACTCCCTTTGTTGGTAAAAAAACCCTCATAATGGATCATATTCGATTAAATTGGGATACAAAACCTGGTTGGAAGATAACACGGTGCTTCACCTGAAATGGTGGTGGAAGCCCCTTTGGAAACTCAAATCTCGTCCTAGATGCAAACTAACACTTTGGCTACCACTAAACAACAAAATGTTAACTTGGGACAACTCTCTTGGACGAGGATGGTGTGGTCCAAACATATGTCCTCTTTGCAAAGGGAATCAAGAATCAATCACTCACCTCTTTATCTCTTGTTCTTATGCAGAGAAGGTTGTAAATATTTTAAAAGAACAATTGAAGGCCAAGGCCAACTGGAACCAAGGCTCTGTAGAGGACTGCTTCAGAACTTGGATACAAGACATATCAATCTCCTTATATGCAGGGCTCCCGGGCATCATGATCTCCAACATTTGGTGGGAAAGGAATAATGTTGTTTTCAAAGATAAGTTAGTGCCTCCTGAGGTCACGATGAAAATCTCTCTCAGTCAGGCCGAAGAATTCAAGGAAAAAATAAGGGCAAGTAAAACTCGAACAATGATCCCACCTCTCATTGATTACACCATCCCATGGGGCTTCTTCAACGGAGCTAGTCAAGGACACTCCCCAACCTGTGCAGTGGGGGTGGTTCTTTATATCAGTTGTAGTCGATATATTCACATCAGATACATGCCAGGAGGTAGAGCAAACAACATGGCAAAACTTATAGCACTTTGGACCCTCCTGGAAACAACAAAAGAATTTTTTTTCCAAAGCTACAAGTTTTCGGCGACTCCAAGTTGGTGATAGATTGGGCAAGATGCATTAATAATATATAGAATCCTAGATTAGCCTCACTGCTAAGAAATATCAAACTCATATTCAAAGACTTTGAATGGCTCACTTTCCAACACATTCTGAGGGACTCAATTCAAAAGCAGATGAACTTTCAAAGGACGCACTGTAGCTGCAAAAAGGAGCTTTCGGTTTCTACGAGTTCTTTGAAGGAACAAAAATTGAAGCTATGGACTTTCGTCTCTGAAGAAATTTCATTTTTTTTTGTAAGGATGTAATTTTTTTTTGGACAAGTTTGAATAGACCAAAAAAGGCCTTTATAGGCCTCTTTTGATATTGTTAGATGCATAGACAAGTATAGTCCCTGAAGAAATCCAACAAAGTATTGATATGAAAGATTGTAACATGTATATTCTTCTATGAATATAAAAAAAATTTCTTATGGAAAAAAAATTAATTATTTAATAAAGAATAAATAGTTTTTTTACGCGTATATGCACCACTAACAGACATATGTGTACAAGGAATATGCATGTACAAAAGTCTCTTCACATAAGCAGGATCCCATTATATAATGCACATATTATGTATGGGTACAGTACCACCCCTGTGCGGAGATATAGTTGTACACAAGTCTCCACACATAAACAATAGCCCATTGCACATTGCAATATTAAATAGTTGATAAATAATTAATTATTTAATATTAAACAATTAATAATTAATTAATAACTAATATTAAATAATGCACATGTGATGTACGGATACATAACAATAGCTCTGTGGGGATATACTTGTGCAAATGTCTCTGCACATTGCATATTGCGCATTATTAATTTAACTAATTAATAAATAATATTAAATAATGAATTATTTAATAATGAATAAATAATTTTCTTTACCAGTATATGCACCACTAATAGACATACCTGTGCAGAGGTGCAAACAAATAGTAAAAGCAAAAGTCTTTGCACATAAGTAGTGAAAAAGTATCCACACATAAGTAGTGAAAAAGTATCCACACATAAGTAGCAGTGCATTGCACATTGCAGGGCTACACCTGTGCGGAGGTGCGGAGAAATCATCAAAGAAAAATCCTCCGCACATTCCATGTACATGTATAGAACTATATTGTGCAAGGATATACCTGTGTTAAACTCACCTCCCATACCTATGCTGCAAAATATCTATGGGAAAGTGCGTACAAATATTCAAAGCAAAAGTCTATGCACATACCATGTACGGGTACGAAACCATAGTTGTGCAGGGATTTGCCTTCGCAAAGGTCTTCGCACATAAGCATCAGCACATTGCACATTAATAAATAATACTATACCTATGTGGTAATCAACATAATTACCATATGTAAATATTAATAGTAAATTAAATTGACAACAATTTCCAGCAATTAAGTTCTTATCTTTCACAAATTACAACACAATCTCAATATTTATAACTTGATTAACAACAACACATAAAACCAATAAAATACCTCTTGAAGATGTTTTCCTTTGAGTTGTTGAAACAGTTTGCTAGCAAAACTGAAACTGCCTGAAACTGTTTCCTCCCATCCAGGTAGGAACAAAGCCTCTTGAACTCCCTAGCTCCAGAAAATCAGATTTCTTGGCCCCCAAGACCAAAATCCCAACAACACCAGTGCCCTAGTAAAAATACCCAAATAAATTTTGCCTTCCTGTCTCCTCCTTTCTCCTCCCTCCTTCTCCCAATGTTTTCCCCAAAAAAGAATACCCCTTTCCAAGTCCCCTCCCCTCTTCCTTATCCTCCTCTCTCGAATCCCCCTCCCTCACTCAATTCCCAACTGCCTTATCCCCTCATTAATTCCCTCGCCTACCATTAAATAATAAAATAACAAAATGATTCAAATATATTTATTTCAATAATTAATTTAATTTAACTTAATGCCCAAAGGGGTTGGATCTAATGGTGGAAAGCAAGGAGTTTTTCACCGTTAGGCAAGGTTCAATTCTCGCGAGGGCTTTACCTGGAGCCATGGGGACACCTTGAGGTAGTGGTTGAACATGTGATTGCACCCAGAGATACCATATTAAATGGTATCGTGACCCATGCACACATAAGTGGATCAAATCCCACCCCCRTGTCCTTCAAATTTTAAGTCCCCGAGGTGTAGGACAGTCGGTGACAGAGTGTGTTGTTAAGGCACTCTGTGATGTTAAAGTCACAGGTTCAAAACCTACGGGGACAAAAAATCAAACCATGTTAAGGGTCGATGTGTCTCAARCCRGGTGCGATCCCGGTGATTTTGACAGCTTAGATGCCCCTGAGTCACGGTTTCTTAGCCAYAGGTTAGTCCCACACGTCACRGACAAACTAAYAAACAAACAAAAAATTAATTTAACTTAACAAATTATGATCATTAAGGAATCAAATTGGCCTATTACAATAAGCAGTAGCGCATTGCACATTACAATATCAAATAATKAATAAGGCATATCCTCRCCCAACTATGCTTCCACACATTGTATATGGCTGATTATTAATAATAGACTACAAAATAATATTAAATAATTAATTATTTAATAAAGAATAAATGGTTTTGTTTTACTCGTATATGCACCACAAAGATACATTTGTGTGCGCAAGATATATATGTGTAAAACTCTCAGCACATAAGCATGAGCCCATTAAATAATGCACAGATGATGTATGCATATGGAACCACACCTGCGTTGTGCAAGAATACAATGCATGGGAGCCCCAATCCCAGTCCGTTTGGACAAACGCCTTCACTTTTTACAAATCATATTTAAAAGACACTTGTATATTTTTTGAACTTGGCCAAGAAATGTTTTGGCATTTACAAATATTATTGAAAAAACATTTGTATATTTTTTTACATTGGCAAAGTACTGTTTTTGCATAAGTAGCTGCTCATTTTCCAGAATTTTGTTGTTACATAGAATTTGCAAACCTCTATTCACTCTATCATTTTTCAATGAAATATCTTGTTCTATGCATATGTAGCCATTGACTCTCGTTCTGCCAACTGATCTTCTGAGCTCATTTTTCAAACATTTCCTTGCTTGTTTTGGATATATTTATTTGATATGTACTTCATTTCTATCAATTTAACAGACATTTAAGTTTCTTTATATATATTATCTTTTATCCATTTTTCAATATTTTTAACTCATATGTGCTTGATTACTGACACTTAACTTTCTTTATATATATTATCTTTTATCCATTTTTCAATATTTTTAACTCATATGTGCTTCATTACTGACACTTAACTTTCTTTATATATATTATCTTTTATCTTATCTTTATTATATCTTAACCAACGTCGTGCATTGTCAAGTATTGTTTCAATTCTGAACAGGGTCATAATCTATTGTTCTGGACTTGATTGTTTTAAGTTCAAAGTCTTTGTCATTTTCAATGAAATAACTTCTTCTATGCATATGTAGCAAGCTTTCAACAATGGAAGCAATGTAGCTTCACAAACAAGTGCATCTAACTATGGTATTTTTGGATCCATAAACCTCCAAAGAGGATTGGCCATGGACAATGATTTGATTCCATACAGTCCTGCAACTCGACAATTCAAATAGTTATCAATGTCATCAATAATAGAATATTATTATGCATTGATAACATTAATAACTATTAGACTAAGCATTGCCACGCGGGGGATACGCCTATGCAGAGGTGCATAATCTATATCGATATGCATAAAAAAAATGGGTATAGTTTCCACACCTTCGCACAGGTGTATCCCCCGCACAGCAAAACTTTGTCTAATATCTATCAAGCGATAGAGGTATTGCTTGTTCCTCGAAATTGCTATAGGTTCCACCATCGGATCCCCTGCCCCACGCATATGACCAACCATGGGTTACGAGCCATTTCATGACACGTGGGTAGGTTTGTTTTGTGGAATGCATTTTGTAACTTGCTTTGACGTTGAAATTCCAATGAGGTGATTCTTATGATTTGATAGCTCGTATAGATGTCATTCTAAATAGATTAAAGCTTTATTCTATGCGTTGAACTTTCTCGCTATAGGAACCATGATATTCAAACACCACTTTTACATATTGAAATGATCTTCACTAGGGTTGCGTTAATTGTAACGTATCAACTCTTCCAATACCTGTGCATTTCAATGTAAATACAAGAAAACAAATACATAATTATGAGACCCATTACATTCACATTAATTTTCTTAAGTAGAAAGGAAATTCATTTCTCTCCTCAACATAAAAGGATTTGTTTTTACCACCCATTGTCGTGTAAAAGTGTGGATTTTTTCAAAGTATAGTGCTTCTAATCTCATAATATTTGTTTTCTTTGTTTATATTTATTTCAATATTAGTCATATTATTTTATTTTAATAGTTTTGTTGTGGCCCAAATGTAGACCATGTTCCAATTTGAAGGGTGTTGCGTGTGGCTCACAAATTTTGCTCAAACCCATAAGTAATAGACAACATATATGACTTAACGTTTTTATATGTAAGCATATTCTCAAATATGACAAGCTTTAATATATGCATAGTATTAAATAAGGACATGGAAAGCTTTAATATTTACAGTTTATGACTTAACATTTTTATATGCAAGCATATTCTCAAATATGACAAGCTTAAAGATATCCACAATATTAAATATGGAGATGTCAAGCTTTAATATATGTATATATGTGTAAAAAAACATTTTTCTAGGCATATGCATATGCATAACAATATTCTATTGTTGATAATATCGACGACTATTGGACTAGGTGCTTCATATGTGACGATGTGTCTGTGTAGAGGAGAAGACACTTCGCATTGATTCATGTCCATCTTTGCCCGCAAACATTTCACATTGCTTATCACATATGATAATACCGTATGTTAACATCTCATTGAACATTGCATTTATTTACATTGCTTAGAGCATATGCTAACTCCCCATTGAACATTTCACTTATTTATTTACCAAGCTTTACTACACATTGAACAATTTACCTTTTTGCTTATTTTTACCAAGCTTTAAGCAATCTTTGTACCATAGTGAATCATTTTTCCATGTAAATGTATCTGATGCATTGGAATCCTGCTGCAACCTTTGAATGAGAGTCCACACTTTTTTGTCATTCTTCCATTCATCCCTTGCTTCTATTATCCAATCAGGTTGGATGATCGAGATAGCACAGAGAAAGGCCTCAACATCTTCATCCTTTCTTGAAAGTGCATCTGCCACAACATTTTGCTTCCCCTTTTTATAGACGATTTCAAAATCATAACCCAATATCTTGGTTACCCATTTTTGTTGTTCTTCTGAAGATAGTCATTGTTCCAAGAAGTATTTAAGACTATCATGATCTATTTTGACCTTGAAGTGCCTACCTATTAGGTAAGGACGCCACTTCTTCAATGCATGTAGTATTGCCATCATTTCCTTCTCATAAATGGGTTTGTGTAAGTCCTTTCCCTTGAGTGGTCAACTTTCAAAAGCCAGGGGCCTTCCTTCTTGCATTAGGACAGCACCAATTCCATTTCCCGAGGCATCACATTCCACAATAAAGGTTTTTGTGAAGTCTG
>JASDQU011401519.1:51877-64966 GCA_032191745.1 Picea mariana | reverse complement strand
TGAGAGTTGGGAAAACTTAATGTGAGACATTGATGGCCTTTAGTACAAGCATTATGTGACCTGGGTAATCTGTGATACCAGAGTTGAGAGAATGAAAAGTTGGAAGTAGAGCTTTTGTGATAAAATGCCTAGATTTTGACCCAAAAGAACACCTAGAGATTCAACAAAAGGAGGGATTTTGTGGTTATTTTCCCGAAGATTCTACAACCACCATTATAAACTATTTGTTGTATGTTGAGCTCAAAATTCGTGATCAAGGGTCCCTCCCAATTCTCGAATCCCTTGGTTCAAACTCCACCTCTTTACGAGTCTTTCGGCTTAGTAATTGACATTACATTTATTGCTATCAAAGATGTTCTACATGGGAGTCTCTAATGTATGATTGACGAAAGTATGGCCATTCTCTATCAAAGCCTCTTAAGCAATCTATCTCCTTGCTTTCTAGTTATGCATAAAGTTGAATGCCACAAAAAAATGCTCTAAACGATAAAGCTTTTCATTTGGGTGCTTTCCTGGTAACTCTCATTATATCATGCATATGCCATACTTCCTAATAAAATTGTTTGTAATAAACAATCGAAACCGCCATTTATTGTGTTTCCTCTTACATATTGTTTAGTTCCCAAGAGTCTTCCATGAATGGCCACATGTCTTCCACGAATTCCTACATGTCTTCCATGAACACACATGAAGGTGAGTCATGGCATTTGTTTTTCTAATACTATAGGGTCACAATTCTAATGTTTTGATACTATTTTTATTTTTTATTTTTATCCCTATCATTTTTTATGTTTTAATTTTGGTTCTATAGATGAGGACACAATTGAGGTATTCGACGCAATTAGTTGCATGTTCGACTAACCAATGCTAAATTATGTGTGCATAGCCATGAACCTGACTAGTATTTATAATGACAATAAAATTAGTGCCACAATGAAATATGCCATCTCATGACTTAATTTTATGGTAGAAGACTAGGCATTGCATCAATGTGGAATGAATTTCTTAATAAATATGGTTGCATTCATCCCACTCATTCAATCTGAGACTCTCCAAATCTACTATCATATCAACTAGGCAAAGCTTTCGATCTGCTAATCGCTACCTACTAAACAAATATTTGTCTATTAATGTAAGAAAAAATCGTTTAGTTTGTTATCCATAAATTTGCTACAAACTACTTCCACTATGTATCAAATACTACTCCTGGACTAGACTATCCAATACTACTCTTGTATCTTGGATTAGAAAATTGATTAGACTATCTAATATTACTTAGGAGGCTCAAGCCCACAAGTGTAGAGATAGACATATCTTTTGATAATTTATTTTCTCTTAAAATTAGAATATGGTGATATGTAGACACTGGGTGATAGTTACAAAATTAATAGACCTTCGAAGTGGTAGCCAAGGTGGTAGCCAAGGTTATTGATGATCTTAATTTTAAATTTTATTAATTATTATTGATAATATTTTAGTTAGATAGACATACTTACCCAATATTAACTATATATATTGATTTTCAATATTAATCATGTTAGTTAAAAACTCTTTAAAATCGTATTTTATTAGTCTCTATCGAAGGCGTAGAGGGACTATAGCAACCGATAATTCGTTGATTTCATATTAATATGTCCTTCGACTATAAATTTTCGCATCGTCTCTATTGTTCGAACTATAGAACTAAAAACATTATTTTTTATATAATAAAAAAAACTTTATATGTCATCATCTCAGTGGAGAATATGTCCACCCGCTATAGTTGCATTGTCCAGCTGTAGTTTGGATGCAGGATCCCTTGGCACGCGCTATGGCTGCTCTATCCAACTGTAATTTGCATGCATGATCTGTCGAGCTATTAGAGCAAAAGGAGCAACCAAGAAATGGAAGCATGGAAGCATGTCCTCTGCAACTGGAAGCCTTTTCCGCATCCCCCTTCATGTCCTAGCTATTGTTGGGTGAGCTATACTTTCTATTGTGGCTCTTGGCTCTTTAGTCGACTGATAATTTGGTGGCCTTGGCCACAAGGTTGTACGTTGCCTCCAGAAATATTAGAAATGCAAGTTTCTACTACTGATAGCATAGATTCGAAACCCTAGGATAAGCTGGGTTGGTTGGCTTTAACCCGTTGATAAGCTCCAACAACAATATCCCATAACTGTATACATCAAATTTTGGAGAAGCCTTCACGCCTAGAAAATCTCTCTCTGATTGTCAAAATACCCAATGTTTAGCATAGAAAACAAGCTAGAAAGAATTGTTGCCATATAAAACAAGCAATAAAATAGCGTATATGTTCAGAAAATAGTTTTGAATTTTGAAGAAAGATGGAGAATTCCCAAAAAAAATAAATTATTCGAAGAACCTCTAAAACAATTCAGGGCGGTCTTACTGGCTGCGATGTTTGGGCGTTGTTTTTGTTTCTATCAAAATTTTTATAATCGCCATCTCCCATCTTGGCTTTTTAGCACTCATAGCCTGGTTCATATTCTTTGTTTTAACATATGTTTTTTTAACTATTAATTTAAATTTTGGCGTCTCAGTATTTATCAGTATCCTCTGCGGAGGGAAAACAACTCACACTGATGAAAACAATATAAAATGGGTGAATAATGCTAATTACATAGACGTCGGCCAGACAACAAACACCGGAAACGCAAACTTACCATCTTACTTGCAAAATCTATGTTTATTTCCAATGCCTCTAAAAAAGGGTTGCTATCAATTGCACGTAGCCCCTAATGTGTCTTATCTGATCAGAGCATCGTTTATCGTTGGAAATAACGGTGGAAATCAAGCCTTATTCGCTTTCTCTATTGAGACACCATGTATGCTATGGAGGGAAGAAATGGTTATTAATCATGATCCAATTTCTTATAAAAATATTTTGGTTAGTTCTGGGAGACTGCTTTGTGTTTGCTTGATCGAAATCTCGGAAAGTTATGATCCCTTTATTAATGTTATCGAGTTGAGAAACCTCCGAGATGGCATGTATGGACAAGCTAAGCCAAGATCCATGTTATATTCAATGTCAGGGAGTGATATTGGTGGAAATTCTACGGTTAGGTGAATATTTCCAACTTTATATATGTTTTATCTATGGAAATTATCAGCTGTAAATTTTAATCATTCCCATAGTGGTGAGAAAATATAGAATAAAATGTTTTTGGGATGTGTTATCCAGTTCTATTTTTGTGTATTTCTTTCGTTTTTTCTTGTAAAAGTTGAGAAGGCTTGAGATTTAAAGAAATCCTTCACATTGATACCAGATATGCTCAAAAGAATTTTGATGTGTGACAATTAATTTTTACGCACTACCGTTGCCAGTTGCGTTATTTTTTTTGTATGTTGAATTAAGAAGGTATCCCGAAGACAACTTYGACCGCATCTGGCAAACAAGAAGTATAGATCCTAATTTTAATACATKTATTCARCACAAATTCCCATTCTGATAGTTTGAAKTTCAAGGCAAGGAATAGAGTCGAGCACGGCAGGAGGTCCATTCCCAGTGGTTGAMAAATAGTAAATCATTGCTAATAAGAATAAGTAAGTCGCCGAGAGTAAGTKCCCAGGAGGTATTTGCTTGCTCGTAAGCCAATAGCAGCCAGTCTCGTCACCATTGACATTAACATTGTGAKAATTGTTGTCAGAGGGTCCTTGCCATACGGCTCTGGAAGTTAGAACTATATCTGGGAGGGGAGGGGGTCATCAGAATCGAAATATGAACCCCCTTGTTCTTCTTCAAAGGCTCGCTATGAAAAAATGTTACCCAGCAAAAAAAKATATCTATTTCCCAACYGGATAGCTTGGGTTTTTATCATGTTGCCTGTTCTGGAGCCTATTCTATCAATGCGATAAAAAGAACCTCTCTTCACACTTCAAAGCCAGGTTCACATAGGAAGGATAACTCGATAGGTAGCCCACGTTTCACTCTCTATCATCCGGAGACGCCACCTTCTCACTCGTTAATTTCCCATCTCGATAGACCAGGTTTGAACTCTTTATAATCTTGATACCCCACCTCATACAATGTTAATACGAAACAGGTGAAAGTCTGTATAGTCGTACTAAGTAAGTTTATAAGTTCACTGAAAATATCCTTATCTGGTGTTCTCCAGATACTCTGGGAACCACTACCTATGTATGCATAAAGGAGATTGTATTAAAAAAAATCAAGAAACCAGAAATCATCTGAGAAAGCACAAAGTTGTCCTCGGAATAACAATAAGCAGAGCTATATTAATGGCTTTAGCGTCGATGGTTGGTATTGTTGTATATTGGAAAAAACTAGGAACAAACAAGCGTCTCCATGAAGGTCGGGAAATAACTTGAATTTTATGAATATCCTAATGAGACATAGCGAAAGTTTACTGCCTGCCAACCCGGAAGTCTGCCTGTCAATTTGTATATTGCAGAACTCCGGGTGTTGTTTAGAGGACACAGAACAATAGAAGCACAATTTTGAGCCCGCCAGCTCGGGAACCCGCGATCTAGAAAATGGCTAAGTATGGAATGAGGAAGCCATCAGTCAGACTCCTGATACATAAGCATGACTATAAATGTGAACCTGTGAGTTCCCCAACCCACGCACCATGTCACATCTATTTTATTCTACTATACGAAACAATAGAAGCACAATTTTGAGCCCGCCAGCCTGAGAACGCACGATCCAAAAAGTGGCTAAGTATGGAATGAGGAAGCCATCGGTCGGACTCATGATACATAAGCATGACTATAAATGTGAACTCGTGAGTGCCCCAACCCGCGCACCATGTCACATCTATTTCATTCTACTATATTTTTATATGTGCATTTCATTTCCTTTGGTGCAATAACTTAATATATATAGTTTTATGTGTATTTATCATCTTATAAAGGTAGTGGTGGAACTTATCAAAAGCATGCCATGTAAAGTAATAGTTTTATTATCTTCAAAAGATGATAAAKCTATGCAAACAAGACTCATAATTAAACCAGAAAAGAATGGTCCCAATAATATCATCTAATCTATTTTTTTTATGATTATTTTCAAAATATGGAAAAAAAGTGCATACAAGACAAATGGTTACCCTTAAAAAAGTTCTAACAATGACATTTACTTCATTTGTTTGAGAAGAAGTGGAGACACAAATTTAGTTTTAAAAAAWTAGTTATTTCATTTGTTTGAGAAGTGGAGACAAAAATTTAATTTCAAAAACTATTCACTAATGTAATTTATGTTATTTGTACACAAKCATGGTAATTGATATATCCAAGTTTCTATRGATTTATAAGAATTTTTATAATTAATTTTACTTAAGAAAACCAACTTCATTGTACAGACATATCCAAGTTTTTATGGATTTATAAGAATTTTTATAATTAATTTTACTTAAGAAAACCAACTCCATTGTACAAACACCTTATAGATTCATTCAATGATGTCCTCCAACTTCATTATACAAACACCTTATAGATTCATTCAATGATGTCCTCCAACTTCATTATACAAACACCTTATAGATTCATTCAATGATGTCCTCTCCAAGACATTGACAATGGATATTATTGACCTTAACTAATTCGTAGAACGTCATGTCACAAGTGATGATGATAGAACCTAATTAATCATGATCAATTTAAAGCATTCCAAAGTATTTTTTAAATAGTAAACTTGAGTTACTTTAAGTTAGAATATAATGCATTTCCATCATCAAAACATTTTCCACTAGGGATAATACACCACCATAAATGGTTTTCTTAAGCATATATTGACATCAAGCATGCCAAATATACTTGCCTAACATAGACAAATTTCCTATATAATACATACCAAAACCAATGGATTCATATATTACAATGTTATTACCCCATGGATAAACCTAGCAAGATTGAAATTCACTAACACAAGGTGAGCCTAAATGAAAGAGCACTTTTTTGAGAAACCTTGGGCACAAAATGACATAAAAAAAACATTCAAATTCACCTAACAACAAACTAACGATTGGGCCCACCCAAGGATTTGCACCCCAAACCAAATTGAGGGAGACTATGTAGGAGAAATAGTGAGATGCATGTTCTTAATGAGTGTTTATGGTTGTTTAACATTATTGGGACGAAGGTTGAACGTTTCGGGAGGGTTTGGAGCAAATGCAAGCTAGGGTTTGACAGTCGCGGTCACAACAACACACAACATGGTTACCAAAGGGGGTGGTAATGGAACCCCCTCATACAAGCAGGTAGTGGTGGACAGGGGGAAAGACCCACACGGTGTAGGTTTCAAGGAAGCAGTGACAAGCACCTCGGGAGTAGGACCATAAAAGAATCAGGAAAGCAACCAGGAAAAAAGGGATCGCATGGGGGAAGAAGCCAGAGAAACCCATAATGATGCGCAAGAACCAACAAACCCCAATGAAGTAAAAGGGTGCAACCCATGTAAATCTAAAACAACACTGATACCCAAGGTGATTCTGGAAGATCCACAAATGMAACTCTTCCGGGACCAGATGAAGAYGCATGCACTAATTTGCAAGTTCATGGGTTTGTGGCCCATAAAAAGAATGTTGTGCAACTGGATAAAATAYAAATGGAAGCCAAGAGGGGAAGTGGAACTCCACCTGGGTTTGAAAGGCTTCTTCACAGCAGTATTCATGAACTTGGAGGACATGGATAAAGTCTTTGAGGGGGGGGCATACTTCCATGCCTCAGCAGGACTATACATGCGACCTTGGAAGGAAAAATTCTCCCCATAGAAAGAARCCTTATACTCTGGTTGCACCGAAAGGCAAAGCGACCATTACCTAGTGGGAAAAGGAAATCAAAGGAAAACACAAGGGAAAAGMATGGGATGCTCTGACTCAGGAAGCGGACTGGGTAACTGACTCGGGAGCCACACAGCCCAGGGAAACCCTCTATCACAAAACAATGGAGGTGGCGTGGCTAACAAAGATGATGATYGACAAAGTGAGCTCAGAAATGGAAGACGTCAGACTGGAGGACAACAAGGAACACAAGAAACTGTTGAATGAAATCCTGAGTCGCCTCAGCAGTCTGAACACCATTACTAGACCGCTAGCTGAGGTCGAGAAGGACCAGAAAGCCAAGATGGATCGGTTGGCTACTCAATTCCACCTCTACCTATGCTACATCCATCACATGGACATCACTCTAGCCGACGAAAATGGAGCACCAACACATATCAGAAAGACTCGCATGATCTCCCAGAAGGAGGAGAACAAGGGTCAGGTGGATGAAGGAAAGAAACACATCATTGTCCTAGACTAGTGTTTGGTTAGTCTATTGTCAAGTCAGTCTGGTCAGTGTAGTGTTAGTCTCAGCTTTTATTTTTTCATGTTTGTTGTGCTTAGATTTTCAAAAACTGGATATGGTAGGACTAAGCTGGTTTCCCATGGTGGCAGTCCAGTCCCACCCCTCGTTTATTGCAGAAAACACAACTTGGGAACCTCTGGTCTGGTTTCCTTTTTGGCAGACCGAGTCCCCCATTTTTGTATCATAACCTTCCTTTAGTAATACCGGATCTTATACTCACTTACAAAAAAAAAAATGAGTGTTTATGGTTAAATTTATGATAGACATGATTTGAAATTGGACCTATGGGTTGTGGGCCCACTGTACTTTTGCTATGCCACTTTGTTGTTATTTCAATTTTGTAATATAATTTCCAAGAAACAGAAAAAGAAAAATGTGATCCAACAAAGGAGGGAATAAATTTGAAACAAACAGATGATTAATGTATCAAGCAATGCAATCAAACAATACATTAACTCATTCTAAATAAGTTAGTGCACCAACCATTGATCTCAAAATTGGCCTACAATTTACTGATCTGGCTAGTAGGTTATAAGAATTCAAGTCTCCATAATACATTCATGGTAAGATTCTACAATCTTCCATCTTCTTGGTTCAACTCTCTTCACATTAATTTCTACAAGTTGTATCCAAGATGGTATCACCAAATAATTGTACCAACAATATATATAGTGAGGAATAAATTCTTTACAAATAATATAACCATTTTGTTTCTACTGCACATTCTTATTAAATTATTAATAAATAAAAGTATTATAAGATTTTTATTCATTTTAATTTGAATAATTAAAATTATTTTTTAAAGAATACATGTTTAAAATAAAAATAAATATCTAGATTTTATTAAAATATCTATGAAAGCTAATGGTTATATGGAAGTTTGAGACTGTAAAGTTTAAATTTCGTTAAAGTTTATTAAAATATGTAAGCGAATGGTTATATGGAAGCTTGAGATAGTAATTCAGAAGTTAAATTTTAAGAAAATAAAGTAAGAATTACCATAATTAAAGTTAATGGTATCATGAACATTTCGTTTTAACATGATCAACCCTTAATAATATAAAATAACATTTTTATTTTTATTTTTATAACTAAATTAGTTTTTAAGGTTTCTTCAAAATTTATAATATAAGCGCAATCTTGAGCCCGCCAGCCCGGGAGTCCACTTGTCAATTTGTATATCGTGGAACTTCGGGTGCTGTTTGGAGGACACGGAACAATAGAAGCACAATTTTGAGCCCAACGGCCTGAGAACCCGCTATCCAAAAAGTGGCTAAATATGGAATGAGGAAGACGTCGGTCGGACTCGCGATACAGACTCGCGATACCTAAGCATAACTATAAATATGAACCCGTGAATCTACCAACCCGAGCACCTAGACATTTTCAAAAAAACGAATAATAATAAACACAAATATACAAAATATAATAATAATAAACACAATTATTATCCCATTCCAAGTTTATTAGATATCACCTCATAAAAGAGAACTAAGTACATTTTAAAAAAATGGATTTAACATCCTTTAATAATTTTGTGCAATTAAATTGTACAATATTAATATTTAATATTTGAAAATAATGTTTTTAGATAATGTCAGATAGTTGATAGGGATCACCATCCGTCAACAATATCTCTCATCAAAAATTAATAATTGAATAACTAATTTATTAAAGGATAAAGATT
Source organism: Picea mariana (assembly GCA_032191745.1). Classification (NCBI taxonomy): domain Eukaryota; kingdom Viridiplantae; phylum Streptophyta; class Pinopsida; order Pinales; family Pinaceae; genus Picea; species Picea mariana. Next base: position 55,971 of record JASDQU011401519.1, on the reverse strand, counting down.
AAACGAAGACAATTATTAGGTGTATCCCACCATCCAATCTTACACCCTCCCTCATATTTTCAAAATAAAAAACACATATCACTATAATTTAATATATCACACCTTTTAAATTCAATTAATATATTACTAATACAAACATGCAAAATGTAATAATAATAAATACAATTTTTTTATTCCATTCAAAGGTTATTAAATATCACCCAAAAAATACAATCAAGTTTATATAGATGAGAAAATTTATTAGACATCAATAAAAAGTTATAATAAAAAGTACAGAGTAAAGTTTTTTTAAAACTTAAAATTAACTATTCTTATTTTCAAATTTTGTTAATTTTATTTGAAAATTAAATTAAAAAAATAAATTATTCAAAAAAAAAAATTATTTTTACTCAAAATGTATTTACCATAAACTTAAAAAATTTAATTAAATTTTTTTAAATTCAACTATGAAAATATTAAAAAAAACATAATTATATTGAATTTTATATTATTATAAAATTAAGATAAATTTTATAATAATGAAATTATTAATAAATAAAAGTATTATAAAAAATTTATTCATTTTCATTTGAATAATTAAAATTATTTAAAAAAAAATACATGTTTAGAATTAAAATAAATATGTAGATTTTATTAAAATATCTATGAAAGTTAATGGTTATATGGAAGTTTGAGACCATAAAGTTTAAATTTTGTTAAAGTTTATAGCCCGCCAGCTTGGGAGTCCGCCTGTCAATTTGTATATCATGGAACTCCGGGTGCCGTTTGGAGGACATGGAACAATAGAAGCACAATTTTGAGGGTGTTGTTTGGAGGACATGGAACAATAGAAGCACAATTTTGAGGGTGTTGTTTGGAGGACATGGAACAATAAAAGCACAATTTTGAGCCCGCCAGCCCGGGAACCCGCGATCCAAAAAGGGGCTAAGTATGGAATGAGGAAGTCATCGGTCGATACAGACTCGTGATACATAAGCATGACTATAAATGTAAACCCGTGAGTCCACCAACCCGGACATCTAAACATTTTTGGAAAAATGAATAATAATAAACACAAAGATACAAAATATAATAATAATAAACACAGTTATTATCCCATTCCAAGCTTATTAGATATCACCTCATAAAAGAGAATGAAGTTTACATCGATCATACATTTAAAAAAAATGGATTTAACATTCTTTAATAATTTTATGTAATTAAATTGTACAATATTAATATTTAATATTAATAATTTAATATTTGGAAATAATGTTAAATAGTTGATAGGGATGACCGTCCGTCAACAATATTTCTCATTAGTAATTAATAATTGAATAATTAATTTATTAAAAGATAGAGATTAAAGGAAGACAATTATTGAGTGTATCTCAACATCCAATCTTACATCCTCCCTCATATTTTCAAAATAAAAAACACAACTATCACTATAATTTAATATATCACATCTTTTAAATTCAATTAATATATTACTAATACAAACATGCAAAATATAATAATAATAAATACATTTTTTTTTATTTCATTCAAAGTTTATGAGATATCACCCAAAAAATACAACCAAGTTTATATAGATGAAATTTTTTTTTTTTAAACTTTCTCATCAATAAAAAGTAATATTCAAAAGTACACACTAAAGTTTTTTTAAAACTTAAAATTAATTATTCTTATTTTCAAATTTTGTTAAATTTATTTGAAATTTAAATTAAAAAAAAAAAATTATTCAAAATAAATTTTGATTTTTACTCATAGTGTATTTACCATAAACTTAAAAAAATAGTTAAAAATATTTAAATTAAATTATGAAAATATTTAAAAAAACATAATTATATTAAATTTTATATTTTTATAAAATTAAGATTAATTTTATAATAACGAAATTATTAATAAATAAAAGTATTATAAAAAAATTATTCATTTTAATTTGAATAATTAAAATTATTTAAAAAAATACATGTTTAAAATTAAAATAAATATCTAGATTTTATTAAAATATCTATGAAAGCTAATGGTTATATGGAAGTTTGAGACCGTAAAGTTTAAATCTAGTTAAAGTTTATTAAAATATGTAAGGGAATGGTTATATGAAAATTAAGATAGTAATTCAGAAGTTAAATTTTAAGAAAATAAAGTAAGAATTACCATAATTAAAGTTAATGGTATCATGAACATTTCATTTTAACATGATCAACCCTTAATAATATAAAATAACATTTTTTATTTTTATAACTAAATTACTTTTTAAGGCTTCTTTAAAATTTATAATATAAGCGTAATCTTGAGCCCGTCAGCGCGGAAGTTCGATTATCAATTTGTATATCGTGGAACTTCGGGTGTTGTTTGGAGGACACTGAACAATAGAAGCACAATTTTGAGCCCATCAGCTGGGAACCCGCGATCCAAAAAGTGGCTAAGTATGGAATGAGGAAGTCGTCGATTGGACTCGTGATACACAAGCATGACTATAAATGTGAACCCGTGAGTCCGCCAACCCCCGCACCTAGACATTTTCAAGAAAAAAAAAAAAAAACACAAAGATACAAAATATAATAATAATAAGCACAGTTATTATCCCATTCCAAGTTTATTATATATCACATCATAAAAGAGAACGAAGTTTATATCGATCATACATTTAAAAAAAATGGATTTAACATCCTTTAATAATTTTGTGTAATTAAATTGTACAATATTAATATTTAATATTAATAATTTAATATTTGGAAATAATGTTTTTAGATAATGTTAGATAGTTGATAGGGATCACCATCCGTCAACAATATCTCTCATCAATAATTAATAGTTGAATAACTAATTTATTAAAGGATAAAGATTAAATGAAGACAATTATTGGGTGTATCCCACCATCCAATCTTACACCCTCCCTGATATTTTCAAAATAAAAAACACCTATCACTATAATTTAATATATCACACCTTTTAAATTCAATTAATATATTACTAATACAAACATGCAAAATATAATAATAATAAATACAATTTTTTTATCTTATTCAAAGTTTATTAGATATCACCCAAAAAATACAAACATGCAAAATATAATAATAATAAATACAATTTTTTTATCTTATTCAAAGTTTATTAGATATCACTCAAAAAATACAACCAAGTTTATATAGATGAGAAAGTTTATTAGACATCAATAAAAAGTTATAATCAAAAGTACACAGTAAAGTTTTTTTAAAACTTAAAATTAACTATTCTTATTTTCAAATTTTGTTAATTTTATTTGAAATTTAAATTAAAAAAAAAAAAATTATGATTTTTACTCAGTGTATTTACCATGAACTTACAAAAAATTAGTTAAAAATTTTAAAATTCAACTATGAAAATATTGAAAAAAACACAATTATATTGAATTTTATATTCTCATAAAATTAAGATAAAATTTATAATAATGAAATTATTAATAAATAAAAGTATTATAAAAAAATTATTCATTTTAATTTGAATAATTAAAATTATTTAAAAAAAAAAAAAATACATGTTTAAAATTAAAATAAATATCTAGATTTTATTAAAATATTTATGAAAGCTAATGGTTATATGGAAGTTTGAGACCATAAAGTTTAAATTTCATTAAAGTTTATAGCCCGCCAGCCCAGGACTCTGCCTATCAATTTGTATATGGTGGAACTACAGGTGATGTTTGGAGGACACGGAACAATAGAAGCCCAATTTTGAGCCCGCTAGCCCGGGAACCCGTGATCCAAGAACCCGTGATCCAAGAAGAGGCTAAGTATGGAATGAGGAATCCGTCAGTCGAACTCGTGATACATAAGCATGACTATAAATGTGAATGCCTAAGTCCGCCAACCTGCGCACCTAGACATTTTCGGAAAAAAAAACGAATAATAATAAACACAAAGATACAAAATATAGTAATAATAAACACATATATTATCTCATTCCAAGTTTATTAGATATCACCTCATAAAAGAGAACGAAGTTTATATCGATCATATATTTAAAAAAAATGGATTTAACATCCTTTAATAAATTTATGTAATTAAATTATACAATATTAATAATTTAATATTTGGAAATAATGTTTTTAGATAATGTTAGATAGT